>NW_012192955.1:582076-637875 GCF_000504015.1 Erythranthe guttata
GAGCCGTACCGACCCGTGCACACCCCTAGTTGAACTGATAATTCGGTTTGATATTCAACTATATATATATATATATATATATATATATATATATATTAGTATTTAAACTAAAATTATTATAATATTTTTTTTTAAATCTTTTTAATAAAATTTCGATAATTCACTTATTTACCGAAGCGTACGATAAATGGTATGAAAATTTGTCGTATCAAAATTTCTTAATTTGATCTTACGTCAGTGGTGACTGTAATTTAACTTTATGTAGACGTTGAGAAATATGTAAAAAGAAAAAAAAAAAAGAGTAAATCCAAATTCATTACAAGAAGAGAAATATGTAAAATTGAGTATGCAATAAATAATATAGTCTAATTTTAGGATATGTATTTACCAAATAAATAATTTAATTGAGTATTACTCAAAAAAAAAATTAATTGAGTATTTAAATAAAAAATAAATAGTATATAATGGAGGACGTGACCTAGGCGAAGAAGCTGTCCCTTGGGGTTGCCCCTCTGAAAAGACGTGTTACACCAAAGGAGGAACAGCTGTGGGTCCCACCTCTGGGCCATTAACGGTCGCAAGTGGTCCCCACATTCTTTATTTCCCCACCCTTATTCCTGCTATTGCCACACCCTTTTATCACTGTTTTCACACTACCGCCCCTAGCTACTTTGGTTTTTTTTTTTTTTTTTTTTTTTTTTTTCTGAAAAAGGGGTAAAAAATTGATGCCATGTATTGTTTTTCAAAAATCTTTTGTCATATATTTATTTTCATTTTATTCTTAACTTGTTAATTACATTGATTATAAAAAAGTAAAATAGCATAGATAGATAAATTTCACCGTGTTCTTGCGCTATAAATATTATTTTATGTTTCTTTATTTTCTACCATGGAGGTTTTTCATTTAGCGGCATGAACTCTTTTCACGTGGTAGATATTGGGTCTCAGATCTTTCTCAATATGGTGTTAAAGGTCATCCTAGTAGCCCGACATTCTTTCACTCGTACCAATTTTATAATCGTAAAACATTAAATTTTAGTATTAGATGCGGTTACTCAAAAACTAATGGTCCTAGTACAACAATTATCGTATCACAACTCACAACCTCTAGTATTTCATGTATACAAATATAAATTTTCTTATTCAGTCGTTATATAAAATTAATCCGATGGTAAGTTAATTACTAATTTTATCGAACATCAAATATACAGTTGAAGGGGCCAAGAAAATAAAATTCACAGAAAAAAGAATCTTAGGGGTATTTTCGTCTCTTCACCTAGACTAACTATCCCTTGAGATCTGCCCATAGCAACTTTATTTATTCAACAGTCGTCACAGTGAACACATGACTAAAGCGCCCAAAAGCAACCAAAAGAATATAAATAAATAAATAATTAATTCGGAGAAAAATAGAAAAAGGAGAGAGAAACTAGAGAGAGAAGAAAAAAGGAAGAAAAAAGAAAAGCTATACTCCTACACTGCACACATAGCATCAATCACTCTTCTTCGCTACACAAAGATTTTTTCATATACAAATTCCTCTGCAACAATAAAGCGAACCCATATCGTCAAAATCCCCCCTTTTTCTCTTCCTCTTGCTGCAGCAGCAATTGTTGAACGGAGAAAAATAAAAAATTAAAAATTAAAAAATTAAAATTAAAGCTCAAGTTTTTATTTCTTTCTCGCGATTTTTAATTTCTACAACCCATGAATGAAAATGCATGTTTTTCAATTCTGCAGAGGTATGTATTCTTTTGAATTTTTACTTGCCGCTTCTGATTTTTCGGTGCCTTCTGTTTGTTTTTTGTTTTGTTTTGTTTTGGGTGTTTGTTTATGTTTCTAATTTTTTTTTTTTTTATTTATTTATTTATTTATTATAATAATAATAATGTTCTTGTCTAATGTGTGTTTCTTTCTGTAATTTTGTCCATTGTATAAGATAGTACATTTTTTGAATGGTGTGAAGAGAAAGTGATATTGGATTAATTGCACTTTTTGTAACACTATTGAAGATGGGGAGGATTTAATGTAAGCTTTTGTTTTTGAGGAGGGAGTTCACAAATCACAATTGAGTAGTTGCCTTTTTCGAGTTACGAATGATTTTTTTTCCGGTGATCGTCGTACGTTAATTTGTGGTGATATTTGCTGAATTTGTTGGTTTCTTGGTTTGTTGTTTGAATATTAGTGAAATGCTTTATTATTTTCTTGAATTAGTGTCGAGAGAGAGAGGAAAAAAACCCGATTCTAAAACCGTATTTCGTGTCGTTCCTTTGCAGGATAACCTCGTAAAAGAGAAGATACTTGTGTAATGAATTAATGATACATAGTGACCGAACATGGAAAGGCGATTACCGTTTCCTCCCAAGGCAACAAAGAACCACCCGACTTTATCGAGAGACGATAGTCGAAATCCACCTACATTCAAACCCCCTCAAGAATTCGATTTACGACCCCCTTCACTTGCGTGGAAAGGTAAAACCTTTCTGCAAGAGGACGAAGATGAAGACGAAGAAGAGCTAATGACCGACGTTCTTTCGTTCAAGATCGGTCAAGATTCTTTCGAAGAAAACGGGTCCACTTCATTTCACGGAGTGAGTCATCCACCGGAACCTATAGATACAGACACGATGAAACCCGTTTACGTACCGATCGCCCACAATAAAAACGAGGTCGGAATCAAAACCCTAACCAAGAACGGCCCGTTTCTCAAAAGCCCATTATCTCTCTCACCTTCCGATACCTTAACCGAAGAGGCGAACATGCAAGATTCGGACGAAAAGGAATGCGTGTGGGACACTTCGTTGCCGCCGAGTCCACTCAGTAGCATAGATAGTGTAAGCGTCGCAAGAACTATGAGCATAGCCAATAGCTACGCAAGCAGCACTTACCGAAGCGATGGTTTAACGACGAGCGACGGGATGCTTAGTATGACGAAAGGGAATATTCTCGGAGATTCCCTCGAGAGTACGAAAACCAGCCATAGTCGAGCGAGTGATAGTAGCGGACTTAGCGACGACAGTAATTGGAGTAATAATACGGGGAGTGCGAATAAGCCTCATAAGGGAAACGATCCTAGGTGGAAGGCTATAATTGGTGTTCGAGCGAGGGAGGGTATTTTGGGCATGAGCCATTTTAAGCTGCTTAGGAGACTCGGGTGTGGAGATATAGGGAGTGTGTATCTATCGGAGCTGAGTTCGACTCGGTGTTTTTTTGCGATGAAGGTTATGGATAAGGCTTCGCTTGCTAGTAGGAATAAGTTGAATAGGGCTCAAACGGAACGGGAAATATTGCAGCTTTTGGATCATCCATTTTTGCCGACTTTGTACACTCATTTCGAGACGGATCGGTTTTGTTGTTTGGTTATGGAGTATTGTCCGGGTGGAGATCTTCATACTTTGAGGCAGAGACAACCTGGGAAACATTTTTCGGAATATGCTGCGAGGTATATTCTCACTCTTTCTCTTTTATGGAGCACATTTGAAAAAATTCCGTTCCTAAAAAAATCGGAAAATTCGGATACCTGAGTTTTGGAAATTGGAATGAAAAAGCTTGTTTAAAAAATAAAAAAGTTGGATCGGAATTTTTTATATTTTTTTAATATAAAAATATATAATAACATTGTTATGATAAGTGTAATTTTTCGGAAATTAAATTCGGATCGGAAATCGGAATCTAATATATATATTCTGAATTCGTTCAAAAAAAAATATGGAAATTGAAACTTTCGAAATTCAATATGAAAAATATTGTTCCAAGATCCGAAATATTCGCATTGGAAACGTGTAATTCGGTTCGAAAGGATTTTTTGATTCTCTTCCTTTAAGAGCATTAAATGGCTATTTTCAATTATGTTTCGTCTACATTTCGAAAGAAAACGGTCTTGATCATTCGCAGTTTCCCGGCATAAAATATCGGATTTCTTACCAAAACTACTCTTCTTACGTGTCTTAATGATTTGTCTCGTTTAATGAAAAAACAGATTTTACGCAGCGGAAGTTCTACTAGCACTCGAGTACCTCCACATGCTAGGAGTGGTTTACCGTGACCTAAAACCCGAAAACGTCCTCGTACGCGACGACGGCCACATCATGCTTTCTGATTTCGACCTCTCCCTCCGATGCACAGTCTCTCCAACCCTAATCCGAACCTCCGCACCAAACTCCGGATCTGGATCCTCCTTCTGCATGGCGGCGGGCCCCACTTCCTCCGCATGCATGAAGCCCTCGTGCTTCCTCCCCCGCCTCATCTTCCCCCAAAAGAACAAGAAAAAGTCGAGGGGCGAAACGGTAATTTCGGCCGGTGCCCTACCGGAGCTTCTGGCGGAGCCCACCTCGGCCAGGTCGATGTCTTTCGTCGGGACCCACGAGTATTTGGCGCCGGAGATTATTAAAGGGGAGGGGCACGGGAGCGCGGTGGATTGGTGGACTTTCGGGATTTTTTTGTACGAGTTGCTCTACGGCAAGACGCCGTTTAAGGGGGCGGAGAATCGGAAGACGTTGTTTAATGTGGTGGGGGAGCAGCTGAGATTCCCTGATTCTCCGGCGACTAGCTACGCGAGCAGGGATCTTATTAGGGGTTTGCTTGTGAAGGAGCCACAGAATAGGCTGGGGGTGAAGAGGGGGGCGACCGAGTTGAAGCAGCACGCGTTTTTCGAGGGGGTGAATTGGGCTTTGATTAGGTGTAGTACGCCGCCGGAGGTGCCGAGGCCGGTGGAGATGGAATTCCCGGCAAAGTTTCCGGCGAAGGTGGAGGAGGTGGTCGGTGGTGGTGGCGGCAAGAGGGTGGTGGGGACAGAGATGAAATCTGGGGGGAAGTTTCTTGACTTTGAGTTCTTTTAGGTTGGTAGGAGAATTTGGTTTTCTTGTCCTTTTTTTTTTTTTTTTTTCTTATTTAATATTTAAATCAGTTCAATTAGTTGATGGTAATGGAATTTGTATGTCCCAATTTGAGGATGCTTGATATTTAGTAACTGTATTTCAACCATAATTTGAAAATTGGGACAAATATTAAGATCTTCTACAAATTAATACAGATGGAAATAGTAAAATTCTTATAATTTAGCCAAATAGTAAATTACTAAACTACTAATTTAATACGTTTTTTTTATCGAATTGGGATTAGAAAAAATTATTATTTAAGCGAAGTTGTTAATTTATCGACGTTTATTATTGATTTGTATCGTACATTTCTACAGCACGTGTTCTGTATCTATTACACACACATACACATGTATATATGTGTTGATTATATGTGAATTATCATAATCCTTAACTAATTAATGAATCAAGAAATAATATAAGTTCAAATTAAATATCAAATATTTATATTACAAATCAGTTAAATGGCATAAGAGGTGGTGCAAACTGAATCAAGAGCTTCAGTAATCAAAGCAGAGAAGCCGGTGACAGCTTGAAAAACACCTGGCAAGCCCGTCTGTATATTATTCAGCGTCATCGCCCGAGTCACCTCCACCGCCTTCGTGTGCTTCACCATCTCCTCCTCGACCCTCCTCCGCCACGTCACCATCTCCGCCTTCTTCTCCGCCAGCGGGTCCCGCCCGTCCAGAACAGCGGGCCCCACGTCGGGAGGCGGTCCCACGCCGACCATCGAGTAAGATTGGTAGTACTTCCTCTCGATATTCCTCAGTGAGGAAGCCCTCTTCTCCAAATCCCTCGCCGCTGATTCAGCCCTTTTTTTAATTTTGATCTCCTCCGTCTGTTTCGAGGAGATCGAACGGACCACGTTCTCGAAGCTCTTGATCGCCTCGGAGGCGACCGTGTCCGGGACTCGGTCGAGAACGAGCTTCCACTCGTCGAGGAAGGCGAAGACCGACTCGGCTACTTGACTCCTTTCGGTCCGGGTTGACTCGGTCGAGTTGACCGGGACGACGGTCAGTTTGAGCCATCCGTGGAGGGAGCGGATGAAGTCGCGGTGGAACTTGATCGTCCGGCAGAAGCTGGAGTGCCAGGTGGAGACGGCTGATTCGAGGTCGCGGGTTGCCTGCCGGTGGAAATCTGACGTGGATGATGATTTTGTGGTAGGGACCACGAGACCGCGGACTTGCTGAACTACGTCGTTTTGGAGATGGTGGAAACGGTTCATCGATCTCCACATGTACATGAAACTGCATTTTTTTTTGTATTTATCGAGCAATTATTTTTTCAGTATGATGTCATAAATAAAATAAAATAAGAAAAAAGAATATCTCTATTTTAATTTTTAACTGATTTGAAAATTCGTTATTTCTTTAAGATATGAATCAACAAGCTTAAAACTCGAAACGAATTCATCGGAAAATCGAAATTCTAAGAGTTTAACAACCATTAATCTAACTAGAAAATCCCAATTTCGAATGTAAGAGATTGAATTTCTTACCCGTGACAAAGTTCGACAAGTTGAGGCACAAGATCGGAGTCTCGTAAACCGATAATAGCAAACGAGGTAGTTGAAACAGCTTGTGATGTCACTAACTGTAAAGATTGTAGCCTCTTTATCGATGCCTTTGTCTTGTCCACCTTGGCTTCGTCGTCCCCTCTATACTCTTGACTTTGAAGTGCCGACAATTTTTTCTCGTTCTCGAGTTTAACTCCTTCTCTAGCCTACAATCATCATCACAACACAAACATTAGTCGGCAAGTAAAAAAAATGGTAGAATTAGGCACTTATAGAGGTGGAAATCGGACATATCGGATTACAATTAGCACTTTTGTAAAAAAAAATCCATTTTTTTTGGAAGTGAAAAACTAATTCCAGTTCTGTTTATAAAAAAATCGGAAATCAGCATATCGGAAATTTTTGGGTTGAACTTGACGTAATTCGGAATTTCCATTTCTTTACCACTAAAATATAAAATACATAATAATATTATACTATAGTCTATAAGTGTAATTTTCGGAAAAAACAAAACAAAAATTTCTTGAAATTAAAATCGGATTGGAAATTGGAATCTAATAAGTATTCCAATTTCGTTCCCAAAAAAAAAAGTCGGAAAAGTGGAATAGGAACTTTCGGAATTCGGAATGAAAAATAATGTTCCAAATTGGAAATATTCAGATCTGAATCGAAGGAATTCGAAAATTCCATTCCAATATACACCCCTAGGCGCATCGCGTACTTAAAAATTATATTACTATCCCTCACAAAAAGAAAGAATCAAACTGTAAATTAGAAAAAACAAATATAAAATTAGTACCTTCACTTCTTGATATAATTTATTTTCCCAAGCCAAGATTCGTTCCAAAGTTGAGCACAAAGTACCCTTCGTATCACCGGATTGTTCGAGCCGGTATTTAACCGCCAACGGAGGCTTTGAAGTCCAGCTTGAACTCAAGTTACTCAACATTCCACTTGAATGATATATCGTCTCTGTAAATTCCAAAAAATAAATTAATTATTTTTTATAAATAAAATCATTTCGAAAACTTAGCTTCCTCAAAACATTTGAATTCCTCTGTTTTCTTGATTCGATTAACTGAAGAATAAAACACTTACTTCTCGATTGCTTGAAGCTCCACCGACACACACACACACACACACACACACACACACACACACACACACACACACACACACACACACACACACACACACATGTATTTCAAACAGATAAACACTCTCTAAGACTGAATTATTAGCTGAAAAACCAAACTTCTTGATTTCGATAACCGAATAATAAACGAGACTTACTTCTCAATTGCTTGAAGCTCCGATCCAGCTGAGCGGGGCCCGCCTCGAGAATCTCGGAAACCTGATCTCCGGCCGAAGCAGCCTTATCAAAATACTCACTCAGCGCCCCAACAATTTCCGAAAAATCTCGATGCCTAACAACAATTCTACTTTCCGAATTCACCCCTTCGCTATTCCCGTTCCCCCAATTAACAGAAGATTTCTCATCTTCATCCTCCTCAGACGAAAGCTTCTCCGATATACTCGAGAACTTGGCGTTCGAATTCACGTTCGTCTTCGCATTCCCATCATTTTTTACCGATCCGAAAACATCGGACCTTGTCGTGAAATCAGATCTCGACCTCAAATCACCTTCTTCGTCACTCGAGCTGCTTGTGCTCGTGTAGTTATCATGGTCTCCCCATTCACTGCACTCTACTTCCTCTCTCTCAGCTTCTTCTTCTTCTTCTGAACTTCCCCATTTCTTCGAATTTTCTGCTTTTCTCATGAGTGCTGCTGGTTTGGGGGTTTGATTTTTCGTGTGATTGTTGCCTGAATAATGTGAGTTTGACGAGTAATTGGACGCCACGTCATCGAATTGCTTATCATCGTCGTCATCGGAATTGGGATTTTCGGGCCGGGTTTCGGATTTGTGGAAGAATTCGGAGTCTGGGGGTGAAGGGGGAGGGTAGAAATTATCCCAATTCCACACTGAAGAAGAAGTTTGAGAAGGTGTGCTTGAGTATGTTGAATTCGCTCTTGCGTTGTATGTGAAATTATGGTTTGGCGGAGGGGAAGAAGAGAAGCTGGAGTCGGAGAGTATGTGGGGTAATTTAATTGGTTTTCTCCGACGCGGCGGCGGCGGGGGTTTGTGGTAGGAGGAGGTGGTGGACATGGGCGGCGGCGGGGGAGGTGGGCGGACGGAGGGGGAAGGAGAGTGGTGGAAATTAGGGCTGTGGTGATGGGAGGGCGGGGGTTTGGTGGCGGGGGTGGGGGTGCGGAGGAGGACGGCGGGGGTGTGATCGGAGACGGGGAGGGGTTCGCCGGAGGCGAATGCGACTAGGGCGGAGCCGGTGAGGCGGAGGGAGGTGCAGTAGTCGAAGTGGGCGGCGGCGAGGTGGTGGCGAGCGTAAACAGCCTCCTTCATGAGGTGGCGCCGCTCCCTGCACCGCTGCACCGTGTCGTCGTTGTCCAGCTTCGACACCGTACATCCCATCTCTCTCTCTCTCTCTCTCTCTCTCTCTCTCTCTCTCTCTATATATATATATATATATATATATATATATATAGAAATTTTGGAGGGAAAATTGATCAAATAAAAGGTTAAGGTGGCGGAGGAAGAAGAAGAAGGTGAGAGACTGAAGTACTATTTATTTTTCACAGTTCACACACTAATTTTCACTTGCTTTCTCCTCTTCTTAAAGAAAATCATTTTAAAAAAAAATCTTTTTTCTTTTATTGAAATTTGATTTAATAAAATATATAATAATGTTTTGATTTTGTGGGAATTTTTAAAATTAATGACGATTATAGCTATAATGAGTGTTTAGGTTTTGTATAATTGCAACAAGGATTTGTCTTTTAAGAATTAGGATTACAAAAAAAAATAAAAAATTATCGAGTACTCCCTCCGTCTTAAAATATGTGTCGTCCAAGATTTTACGAATATTAAATGTGACCGAATTTTAGAAACTACCCCAATTGTCCCATATTATTTGTCTTTTAAAAAAATAATTATTGTCCTACATTATTTGTTATTTTACCCTTTATCACTTTTAAATAATTCTTTGGTACACAATTCATGTGGATGTTATTTTAGTGATTTTCTATATTTTTTATTATAATCTATACACATTAATTAATTTTTTTGATACGTGCACAACAACACAAAATATGAAAATTTTGGCAATAAATTTGCATATCGTTTCTACAAAATCAACAAAGTAAATTATTGAGAGCTCCAAGAAGAAGAAGGAATGCATGTAAGTTGTGGTGGGGACCCTTTTGGTATTTAAATTCTGTATCTTCTTATCAACTCCTTCGCGCCTTTTTTGACATCTCGAAAAAAGGAGGTATATTCAAAGCAATGTGGTCAAAAGATGTTTCATTTTTGTTGGGGAATAAATTCTCTTGATAAATTAATAATTTTGCTTAAATAATAATTTATTTTTGTCTCGAATCAGTGACAATCTATTAAATTATTAATTCAATAATTTAATATTATACTAAATTAATCAAATTTTGCTAATTTCAACTGTAGTTTTATTCGAATTGTCTTGCAGTACAAACTAGATAAATACCGATATTACATTTTCTTGGTTGTAAATATTTATTTCGAACATATATAGACTGTATTTTCTTATAATTCTAATAAGTAAAAGACCGTTCATTCCCAAAATTTAGTCGATCGAAATTTGAAGATACATACTATAATAAATATTTCAACTTAAACTCAAAGATATCAACTTGACAAGATTTAAGTTTATTCTTTTGAGACCAAAGCTTACTAGGATTAGATGTTTCATATTACTCCTATCAAGGCATGGAAATGAATTAATTTTCTTACCCTTTTCCCCTTTTTGAGCATATTTTGAGCATCTAGGTGGCCTATTAATTAACACACACACACACACACACACACACACACACACACACATATATATATATATATATATATCAATTTCAACCATAGAGCCCACAAAAATTACACTTCATATTCCAATATGACTTTGTTGAGTGGATTCATACTTTTTTATTGGGACAAAGAAAGTAAAGACAACATAGGGGAGGTGAAAGTAAAAGGTTTGAAGTTTGTGAAAGGAATTTTCTTTCTAACCCACACTTGTGTTGGACCCCAACTATCAAGATCACCCTTTTATTTCCACATTTTTATCATTTTATTTTATTTTTTTACTTTTATTTTTGGATTATATTTAAGGGTAAATTACACCTACACCCCTGAGGTATAATAAAATAACCTTAAGGTCCTTTTGGTATTGATAATTACAGCCACACCCCTGGAACAATTACCAAAACCAAAATTTCATGTCCTAGGGACAGATATGCATTACACAAAATAATAAGGATTTAACAAATATTAGGAGAGTCATATCACCCCCTAGCTCTATGTTGTCTCCACCACTGCATGAAACTAATAGTCTGCTAAAACCATAACGGAATAACTTATCCAATGCATTATTCCGTTAGGTTTTCTTACAATGTTTCAGGGGTGATTGTAATTAACAATACTACAAAGACCTTAAAATTATTTTAGCATACCTTAAAGTTTTCTTACTAGTGACATTGATCAGCCGGAAAACTTTGAATCAAAACGAAGTATGTGACAAAGAAATATGTTATTCAACACCATGTGGATAAAATTTCACAATTAACATGTTCTTGAATTTCGAATATCCAAAATGACATGCATTCTCGAAATTATTTCTCATACCTGAAATAATAACTGATAAAAATTGCTTGCGATGATGCAAAATTAATCACCCCCATCTAACAATTGTACGATCAATATCAGTACATATTACACAAGAGTAACACAATGACAATAAATAGGGAAAATAAGGAAACAGAGGGAAATGCAATTTAGGAAGAAATCACCCTCGTATAGTTGTTGCAGAAGGGGACGAACCTGTCACATGCTCCTCGTTTGGAAAACCGAATTTCTCGAATATACCCTGAAAGTATTAAAATAATTCAATTACTAAATAGTATGCGCAAATCATTAGGTAAGGAATTTATATATCTCTCAGAGACGAGGGCATACCGATGCATCGTTGATTGCACAGACCACACAGTAATGCTCCTGGAAAAGAAATAATTTCAGAATTATCAAAATGATTAAAAGATAATAGCGGTATGGAATAAATATATGATTTAGATCGATAAAATCCAAGAATTTCGTGGTCAGAAGAAATTGAATACATGCCCATCGAGCTACACTGACATGGTGAAGTGTACATGCAATTTACGAGAGAAGCAATTTTGCAAAGTTTCAGATAAATGCTGAGGAAAAGAGCATGTCGTGGCTCGTAATAGCTAATTTAATCAAGTATAAAAACAACTAGGTCCGTCTAAAAAATCGGACTAAAATACTTGAATTTATATAAGACAACCAAACAAACCTTCGATAGCTTTACGACCAAAAGTTGTGATCACACTTTAAAGATTTGAATACTATACGGAGGTGATAAAAATTTGTAAAAAAAGCAAATGTGCAACCAATAAGGATCTACGAGTGATTAAATTAATTGAATCAAATTATACGATGCCTCCTTGAGACACCAAAAAACTCCTTATCTTTAGGTTATAAGAACACCCATTAAAACAGGCTTTTAGATTACAGTGGTATTGAGGATTTACAGTCCAGATATTTAATTATAAATATTCTCACGAAACATCTAATATTAGTGGATAGCATAACCTTGCAGCAGTATATATTTAAAACACACAATTTTCTAAGGAATTCATATTTGTCATAGGAGAAAAGTATTATTTGGATGTACTTGCCTGCATCATGTACCACTCTTCGAACTCATCGAACAGTTCGAGCCGTTCAATCCTATTCAACGTTAGAAGATAAGAATGATTAAAAATGTTCATTCAGCATCCCAAAAAGGTTGAAGGGATAAAAAGGAGCAAAAGTATGTAAATAGATTTGGAAAAAAGAATAAACTCTTTAAGACTAATAATACAAGGGCACCTTCAAAGCTAGAAGAAACAAAAGGAGAAAGGGTATGAATCTTTCACATGTATTGGAAACTCTCAGACAGTTATACTAACTTCCTTTAGTAATCTAAAACTTTCAGACAATCAATCAAACTCCGAGGGTAGCATGTAATTAGGACAAAACACAAGAGTTGATCACAAGCACATGCATGAATACATGATTATTGTCAAATTAATGAAGCAGACACTTGTAAAAAACCATTAACATTTCAATCTAGGGTAAGCTTTTAATCATCAGGCACTTCTGCTGTATAATTGCACAATCAATGTAAATATTCTTGTCAGATTAAAAAATAAATATACCTGCGCCTTTCTTGGGCTTCGATGAAAGTACTGTAAACTTTCAGCATGTCCCACGCAACAGCTCTCTACAAGACAACCCAAGTTATTTATTTGACAAGTCATTTCAAAAATCGGTATGTCAAAAGATGCTAAACTAACAAGTAACAACATAAATAAGCAATGTGATTTAACCAAATTTTCATAATTAAGACCAAAATCGAAGTTTTTACAATTTTGCAAAAAAAATCCGAAAACCAACCTATTCAAATTGCTTTGAGGTTTAAATTATAATTTACTCTTATAGTGCATTCCGTGTTACATTTCTAACAAAGTAAACCGTATAGAGTCAAATCTAAATGTAATTCAGTTGGATAATATGCAAAAACAAGATAGACATTGTTTTCTTGTATTATCATGACCGGTGGGTTTATGAGAGAATACCTGCCATCCTTGATCAAGAAAAAGTCTTTCCTTCGCATGTAAAGTAGGTGTATCATAGATGCCCAATAGTGCACATCCCCGACTCTAAAATGAAAATAATTTTAATTAACCTTCATGATAAATGTTACTCGCATAATACCTTATTACATAATTATTGCAATTTTTTTTCAAGAGAGGGATACAACCATCAACATCTCTTGGGGAACTAGTCTGCAAGAGTATGAGATTGCAAAATTTCACCATAATATAAATCACGAAGGAAGATGCTCGATGTTTTAAAAACTTAATCTATTTAAAATTGCTATTATGATGCCATTAATAAAATATCATGCACACTTCTCTCCACACCATACAGCACAGGTCATTGCATCCTCCTTTTTCATTCCAATGTGAAATATTTGTTATTTACATCTATTATTTGAAAGGAATTTTCTCTTTCTGCTCTGCAAATCTTTTTCTTACACTTGCAAGATGAAGTAATGAAAAGATTTACCAGCACAGGTTTGGAACTATATTGCAAGAGTAGTGTTGAAAATTGATGCTCACGATGAAAACACTAAATCCTCACTGACAGAATACCAATTTCCAATTTCCAATCATCTATCTGACTCTGATTCTATACGAAAGGTAACGAGAATATGGAGATAATGCAACAATACCTCCAGATTCCTTATCATCTGTTGTCCAAAAGCATCGTCTGGATGAATCTGTGGGGAGAACAAATGTATTATCAGGCCACTGCAGAGCAACTAAGTCAAGTAATGAAAGAAGCAAGGAAAAAGATACCAAACTTAGAGAACAAAACAGACAAAATTAGATAAGAAACTGATAAACATCGTGTTATATTCAAAATTACGATACTAAATGTTCCATAACCTGTTCGTATAAGAAAAATATAGCTGTCGAAAATGTCCTAGAAGCCCATCCGACTATCGCACGGCTTGAATCTGGATCTAAGTATATAAGAACACATTCTGCAATTATAAAAGTAGGCAAACTGATAATAGCATTAGAAAAGGATAGCAGACTCCATTCCAATGAGGGGATATGAGGAGAATAAACATGGGAATACAAGAGAAAGAAAAGCTACACAGATAGGAGAAAGCATGCGAGTTTTTTGGGTAATTATAAATAGACGTACGACAGAATTACTCAGAAGTCTCTGTTTTCAACATCCAATCATGCTCCTCATAAACACTACAATGATTTATGGTTGTATTCTTCACATTCTTGAATCCACATTGTGAATGACATATGTGTCAGAACTCCATGACAAGGGCACACACACACAGAGACTTGATGAATATATGAATGGACCGAACATGGAACGAGAGGGGAAATATGAATATAATAACCAGCGCTCATTAATCAAATAAACATAAATGCAACCTCCTTAAAAGTTAAGAACGCTGCAAGAGAATAACACCTAACAACCCATTTTAGACTTTGGAGTACAATGGAACCAACAATAAGTTGCAATAGTTTCTAGCTACAAATTTCGTAATATACAAAAAGTAATTTCATCACATAATTATTGAAATAAACTTAAGAGAAAAATACGAAAGAGAGACTACAAGGTTTAAATGATTACAATAAAGTATAATTATTATGCTGTTGAAGACAAAATAAATATCCACATTTCCTCAGGTGGTTCAGGCAGCATGTGGCTAATGTAGTAAATGAAATTAAGTAACCGAAACAATTACACATACCTTGGATCAATATTAGCCAGAGAAATTAGATCGTCAAGTTTTTCTATTTCGCGCAGGTCAACAGGGATGAGTTTGTAGTGGTCGCCAAGTACTTCCCCTTTCTCTGAACATAATTAGGGTGTCAGTTATCGAGATAAATATACTTCATAATATCATTTAGTGTAGAAATAAACTATTATTTCCAATGTCAATGTTCAGTCGAGTAAAAATGTAAATAGCACCACACTCTTAAGGCATAAATAATACTAGGAACCATACATTTCAATCCTAGAGGCGTTGAAAGTGGTTGTACAAAGAAAATTCCTACAATTTGTTGACAATGGTGTCCTTTCTTCTTCTAACATATCTTTTCATGAGAAACCAATGGCATAATTTAATTTTCTGAGATTCATTTCGAAGCTAATCAGTTTTTCAAGGTCAGAATCTGGGATCAGAAACCAATTATTCTTACCAGTAGAGATCGATGCGGATTCACCGACTCTGGCCCTCAACTGATTAGAGCTTTCAATGAGAGAAGTTTTCTTACTCGTCACCTAATAAACAGGAGAACCAAGTTATGAGATGGGAAAGCTGCCAGATAAAACTAGAACCCGAAAGTTTCAATAGATTCAACTTTATCTACTTAATAGATAAAGTTGAAAGCAGAAGTAAAGTGGTCAAACTTAATAAATTATTTGAATAATTTGTTTCCCCGTATGTCTACACGAAAAGAAAATCATGGGTAGATTGAGATGGAGGGGAAACATTTATGACAGCACAGAATCTATACCTCTTTGAAATCTAATTCCACGTAAAGATAAGGCGCTTTCCCTTCATCCTGGAAAAAAAACAGTTCACATGAAGGCCTGTAACTCGTAGGCGTATTAAAAACAAGAAGCATAGAGCCAGATACACAACCTCAATAGCATTGCAAAAACTAACGCAAAATGAACAGTGAAAAGTAACACATATACACAATGCAAGGATCTGCCAAAACCCGCTATACAGCAAGAAATAAATAATATCTCACATGAAAAATCAAGCACCTGTAATTGAAAAAACGTAGTATCAAAGCCAGCCCCAAGGGACAGTATTTGCTTCTTATTGCTTTTCTCATCCCCATTTATATCACAGTCAAGAAACTCGTAAAGAAGCTTCCTAAGCGCCGCATACCGAGCAAAATATCCTTTATTTAAATATGCAAAAAACACATTAGGAAAATGAAAGGAACCATCCATATCAGAATAAATTTGAAATGCTAGTGAAAGTTTAGGGAGATCTTCGATTCATACCACGGTTTATAATAGGGGATCTCCTTACAGGCCTTTTAACGAACAAATGAACATAGTCATCTTTCATGTATCCCTTTTTCACGCAAGACCTTTTTACAGCAAAATGGATAGCATTAGAAAGAGTTGTTGCAATCTAAATATTGCCACTTGTGTTAAGATCGGAATTACGTCGGATGAAGTTCTTGAAATTACATAAAGCATGAGCAAGATTGGTATTCATAAACATCATGAGAACACACTGGATTTGAATCCTGCTACTGTTGGAGGTTAAAGGAGGACCCTTTCAAAAATCTAAAATCCTTTCAATTCAAATGAAATATGCAGCTACATTTTGAAATGCTTAGATTTCATAATAACCATTTTTTTCTTTGTATTCTTTTTATTGAAATAAAAACATTTACCTGATGTTATAATTGAAACTTGTGAAAGGGTGATATTTCTCTGTTTGAAATGGACACACATTTACTGGAAATTTAAAAGGAAAACAAGTCACTTACATGCGGCGAAGGGTGTGTATACGGTGAATAACAATAAATACTACGGTGTAAGTTTGCTTTTAAATTTGTTTTACATTTCGAAAATTAAAGAAAAATACAGATCATCAGCAAACTGGTTAAAAACTTAAAATAGAAGCATAATCGAAAGATATCAGGCCCTACACCACATATTGCAAGAAAATATGAAATTCTCACACATTCACAAGTCACGGATGGATGCTCGGACATGTACATTATGCAGTGTTTTAACAACCGGCTTAGACAGTCTTTTACATTTAGCCATTTCTATTAGGTTAATTTCTGAAAACTGCGGCAGATTTAACCAAACTACTTCAATTTTCAGTTAAATTACTTGGATGATATCAAACATTCTTCACAGTATAAAATCAACAAAATTAGGAGGAAAAAAAATTAATTAAAAGAATCAAACATATTTCATGCTCGCCTTAAACTTTGAACAATCCCCAAAAGCCCCCAAAAGCAGGAAAAAAGGTACAACTCAAATAATACGTGAGTACTTTTTCAATTTTCCTCCATTTTCCCTCAAATTTCATTTTACCTAGATTTGCCCGTACAATCAGGGTTTGATTATTCTACAAAATATCAGTTTACATCTCAACATAACTAATTTATCGGAGAAGGAAAATAAATGCAGAAAGAGGAATATAGAAAAACCTACAGCTTGCTGGCGGAGGCATCGTCGTTCGTAGCTTGGACCGCCTTTCTGTTGCTTCGCGCATCCGCCGCCGAATTCGCCATCCGATTATTCGCACACAGTAAAAAACACACACAGACGACGATGCAATATGAGAGATGCGAATAATTGAATCACGACTTCAGTCGAAATACTGTAGTAAACAAAGAAAATGGTTACAACGATTTATTTATTGGGCAATTAATTTCAAGTTCTTTAATAATAATAATAATAAATAAATAAATAAATATTATTATTGTTATTATTATGTAGTTCTTATAATATTTATGGCATATTCAATTACATATGTTAGATTAATTTACATTGGATTAACTCGTTACTAACTAACCAATTATTTATGGCGTATTCAATTCCGTACGTGATTTTGACCATTTTATTGTTGATTTTCGTAATTATTTATTTTTAATATTTTTTTTTACTAATTTTGTAACTATATTATCAAAACTGACACGGGTCGTGAAAAAACTTATAGCTTGAACCTCTTTTTAAGAAATGAAGATAGAAATTTGATTTGTTAAATTGATTACTTTTTTTTTTACTTTTAAAATTCGATCTCATGCATCGCATTGGGGAAAAAATGCTAGTAGTTCTCTAATATAACGGTCCTAAACCATCTAAACTGAATATTGGTCGACAAAATTATTCATAAATCAATTACATTTTGAATTTTAGATAACACAAAATATCAAAGTTGTGGTCAATGTTCATCGATTCATTCATATTTTTCTCAACCGACATCCGGATCTTGATGATTCAAATTAAACTATAAAGCTAACTTTAAGAATTACATATTTGTGTTTTGAATTTTATCGAATTCATACTCGAGAACAGTCAAAATCACGTTTGAAATCGAAACAACATTATTAAACTAAAACGATATTCATCCCATCCTTCGCAAGTGTACCGTAACTATTAATTAGATCTTTTTAAGCGAATATGTTACTAATAAATATATTGACTTAATAGTGGCGGCAACAAACGGGCCTTCAATTTTAATTTAATTTAATTTAATTTTATCCAATAAGAACACAAAAAATTGAACCCGGCCCGGTCCGTCAAATTGGGCTTTTAAATTATACAAAATCCGTATAAATACGGCAGTCCCTTCAGAAAAGGGTAAATGTAAACTAAGAAAATCCCTCTTTAATTTTTCAAACCCTAGAGCTTGATCACTAGAACCAGAAGCCGAGATTTTCAATCTCCATTGTTGCTGTTGCTGAGAAGATATACATACGTACATGCGAACAAGAAACTCACGCGCTTAATTCTGTGTAATTTGATTAGTTTATTTTGGTGAAGATCAATTATAATGGATATTGAGGAAAAGCAATCGGAGCACATTGACTTTTTTGTGAAGCAAGCTTCGATTCTCAGTGGTCCGGCGCTCTCAAACGTCGTCGTTCAGGCTACTTCACACCCCTCCCTTTTTGCTTTCTCCGAGATTCTCGCCGTTCCAAACGTCCTTCAGGCATGCCCTTTTTCTCCAATTGTTGTATATATATTTTTTTTAATTTAGTTTTGTTACTGAAGTTTGTAACTTCTTACTTGTGATTATGTTGGTTAATTTAATTTGTGATGTTTTTTTTTTATGCGTTTTGGGTTATATATGTGTTAATTGCAGAATAAGAATGTTGTTTTGGACAAGTGATTTTTGTTGTATTGATTGCAGAGATTGAAACTGAACGGTGGAAAAATCGAACTCATTTTGGAGTTTTAAAATTAGGAATTTATCGAAGCAAATCAGATTATTTAATTTTTAGACGATCTATTGTGATTTCACTATATAATGTGATACTAAAGAGAGATGCCCTTGATATTCTCGATTACCTAAAGTCGTAATTGAAATTGTTAAATGGCTCACCTCGTTTTTTTTTTTTTTTTTTTTATGAAATATTTATTATTGCTTTTTCTTATAATGTTCTTAATGAATATGTCTTTGTACAGCTTGAAGGAACTGACAGTAGTACATTCCTTGATTTGCTTCGCATGTTTGCACATGGTACATGGAGTGAATACAAGCGTAAGATTCAATTTCCCTATTTTATGTTATTTATTTTACTTCAAATTTCATCATTTATTGAATTGCTCGACATTATTTGTTAGAAAAAAAAATTCTCCTAAGCAATCCACCTTCATATTTTTGGACTTCAACAACTCGTGCCTGGGGTGAAATATTTAGTATACAAACTCCGTCACTGGCAAAATCAGTATTGCATTTTGCTGCACTATTCTCTTAACTAGGAGTTTTAAGTCGGTAATTTATAGTTTTAATCATGATTCATGGGTATGGCACAACAGATACTAATGGGAGGATGTAAACCGAATATATTCAATTTACTCTAGATATTTGACTAGACACTGGTGCAAACTTCTGATAGAGGGGCTTATTGAGGTTTAGGCAATTTTGTGCCAGCTCCATTCTACAGTGCTGTTAGATCCAGCAACGAAGTGACTTGTGCATATCCATTTGTTTCCTTGAGTTTCTTCATGTTTTTTATTGTGTATCCAAACATCTTAGCCCACTGATTTATGCTAGGCAGATATGTATCTTTCTAATATTCAGGCACTTCTCTAACAGTTGTTATACTGCACTTACGAAAAAAGAGAGCCTTCATTTAAATGCTAGCAAAAATATTAGCTGAACCCTTTCATTTATTTGTTTGTACGATGCAAATAAAATATAATGCATATTGCTCCTATAAATGTGTAACTTCTCATGGATTTGAGTTTTCTTATCCTGGATGCATTTTACAGTTTATGTTCCTATGCAGGTGTTGCTAATCGACTTCCACAATTAGTTCCTGATCAAGTCCTCAAGCTGAAACAGCTGACCGTGCTTACTCTGGCTGAGACAGAAAAGGTAGCTTATCATGCATTTTCTGTGTATATGTGATGTGTGTGTACTGCAACATCAGGAAATGTTGAAAACTGTTTGTCCATGTTAAATTACCTGTTCCAGGTGAAACTGTATACCCTGACACTAACTTTGTTATAGTTTTCTTTTTAATTTGGAAGGTGCGATTCGCTTTAATATCTGTTTAAAAAAGTTGCTTGTGAATTGTGAAGATTCTAAAGAATATGGGGAAATAGTTTTTTCCAACTTTCCATCCTAAAACTACTCATTAATGGGTTCAATCATTATATGATCTGTTACTACTGTTTTCCTGACCTTTTTCTTTGGCCCCTATTCTTGCTTGTTAATTATCAAACCTTGCAACTATATTTCGCGTGGGAAAAACCTTCTCTATCTATATATATTGGCCTATACTTTTGCCTAATGCATTATGATTTTTTAGGATGAAATGAAAATTGTCTCTCCATGTTTATTGAGCATTTTGTTTGGCCTTTTGCCCAGATATTGCCATATGATACATTGATGCAAGAGTTGGATGTTTCAAATGTTCGCGAGTTGGAAGATTTTCTCATCAACGACTGCATGTATGTGGTAAGTTTTATAGTTTAAGCCTTTTGTTCCCTGGCAACAATTATTTAACACTTCATATCATTTCACGTATGAGAGGAAGTTGCAGTAGACAACAAAATCTTGTGTGTGTTCATGGGTTCATCCACTTTGTTTTTGTCTTCTTTTACATACCCCCACCCCCTTTGTTCTTATTCCATTCTTGTCAATCCGAATTTCTTTATGCTTCATGTTTAGAACCTAAACTATGCTCTTTATTGAGTATAAAGTTAATGGACACACTATAACTGAACAAAGCGTGTCGATAGTTATGCTGATTACGTTTCTGCTATTGTGGGCAGGGAATAGTCCGAGGAAAGTTGGATCAGTTGCGAAGATGCTTTGAGGTATTACTCTAATGTTCTGGTAACCTAACCGTATATCGGACTTGTAATTTGGTATCTCACGCAAGTGTCAATGGCCTTACAGGTGCAATTTGCAGCAGGGAGGGATCTCAGACCTGGACAACTGGGTAGTATGATTCAAACGCTAGATAATTGGTAACTATTGCTACCTGGCAATTTTTTTTTTTTGTTTTGTTTTTGGTGGTGGGGTGGGGTTATACTAGTGAAGTAAGGTTTCACATTGCTTAGGTTCTTTTTAGTTTGAGTGGCTTAGCATATACGACTTAATAAGTGGATCTCTATCTGGTTGTTGAAGTCTTAATCCCGAGACCTCATTCTCCGTCTTGAATAGTGATGTAATAGAATATACAAGCATGGTTCCAATGCATTGAGTTTTATGGCCTTCTACTTGTTTATACAGAATGAGGTTGTATCTCATTTAGTTTATTTTGATCCTTTATTTCATTTCCCTACCAGTTGTATTGGCATATGTATAACACCTCTTGTATTTGAATCTTGCTTGATAATTTGTCAGGCTGACCACATCGGATAATCTTCTTGTCTCAATGCAAGAGAAGATCAAATGGGCGGATACAATGGGTGAAATGGACAAGAAGCACAGAAAAGAAGTCGATGAAAGAGTCGAAGAAGCAAAAAAGACACTAACTTTGAAGGTAACTGTCACTATGTTCTGTTTCTAATTATATGCTATCAGCCGTTGCATGAAAATATTTCTAGACAGTGAAGGCAATTAAGTTGAAACAGTACATGAAAATATAACTAGATAGTGAAGGCAAATAACTTGAAACAGTACATGCAAATATTTCTAGACAGTGAAGGGAAATAACTTGAGTGTCTATTTGGATTCATGAAATGATACGGTCGAGGTTGTTTGAGCCTATCTTGATTTAACTTGGATGTTATCTATTGCTATCAAACTGATTTTATAAGTTCAAACTCTGCGTCAACTAGTTTTTGTCTCTGCTTGAGCCGCCCACCTGAAGACGTTACTAGACTTTATTTTAAGAATGTTTATATTTCGCAAGTTGTTTAGTTGCCATTTGATTGGATAGCTTTGCTGTATAGTTATCGTCTAAATTATGTTACTTGAACAAGTATGTATGCAAGCTCTGGATATATTGGTCGATGTTCTCTTACTTACGTTGTGGCAGAGATTACCACCTCAAACCAGGCAAACATGGATCCCCGAGGGCATGGAGAGATCTTTTCTGAACTTGGTGGAGTGATGGACTATGACCAAGATCGTAGTCGTTCGAAGAGGTAGCATTTCAGATCCAATTAATCTAGTTTTCTGTTAAATTAGATTACATAATGTTGTTTTTATAAGGTGTATTTTTTTCTTTTTAACATGTTTCCAGCCCTTTAAATCTCCATTATACAACACTCTTTATTCAGTTTATTGAGTAGCATATTCTTATTATAGTAATGGGGACATAATAATAAGAGACGAGGCAGAGGGCTATTAATGCCGATAATTAAGAACATAAAAAAAGCATCTATTAAGTAATATGCCTTACATTGTTGTTTTACTTGAAAAATGTGCAGGAGACGGCATCCCATAGGTTGATGAGATATAACTAAGAGGCAAGGAGGGCAAATTGGTCAAACAACTTTCGGTTTTGGGTTCACGGCGTTGCAATGGAACACAATTGCTGCTCTTGAAGGTCTGTTGATCCCTCTGAATTGGACTAATCAGTCAATTATAGAAATTTGACCCCCCGTTACCTTTTTTTATTTATTTATTACCCCATCATATATTCTTTTTGACTTGATGAGAAACACTTCTAGTTTTGTCATGCGGCTAAAAAAATATGTTGTGAAGATATGCCAACAATAACTTAATGAACCTAAAGAAGTTGCTCCGGTGAACCCTTTATCATTTCATTCTGTGGTATAAGTGCTCGGATGAATGTGCTTCATTATCTTAAATTCAATTATTTATTCGATGTCTTGACTTTCCGTTTCCTCGCGTTCTTGATATTTGTGTCTTCTCTGTGTCTCTTTTGTGATTATTGTGGAGATACGGTGTCTGCTTTAATTATTGCGTGAAGTAGATGATTATGCAAGAGTTTCAATAGACATAGATTAGGTTCAAGCAAATTGAAATAGAAATAAGTATAAATATAATAAGTATAAATACTTCATAATAATATGAAAAGCTCAACGATAGAGTTCGATGAAGCTTTAGTTATTGAAACGAGGTTCTTGAACCATAGATCAAGTCCCAACTTATTTGTTCAGCTATCTATAAATAGTCCTATTATTAATCATCTCATATATAAACTACATCTCCATTCCAATCTTCTTCATACCTCCTCCCGTAATCCCTTCTTAGTTGATCCTGTCATAAAAAACACGAAATATTAAATAAATAAATAAATAAATAAATAAATAAATAAATAAAAACTGCTATAGTTTTTGTGGATGCTGATTAAAAAAACATAGGAAAAAGAAAAAAAACTCACTTGGTACAGTCGACAGTACGAGAGATAGGAATGTCGAGCTGAACGGCACACTTAGTGGGCAGGCTCTGAGCCGCCTCATCCTTTAAGTCGGTGTAGCGGTTAGCGGCAGCTTTGACACAGCCACAACAAGCCATCCCTTTTACCGCTTTTACCCCCGCACAGCAAGCCGGTGATGGGCTGCTGTCGTGCCCGATTAGGTAGTTGATGCACGGCATGAGAGATACGTCCACCTCACCGCATGTAACTGCATGCCCGTGTTGTACAGCCAATTGGAAAACGGCAAGAATTGCGATCACTGCTATAACTCCACCCTTCATTTTTTTTTCTCGGGAAAATGGGATATTTTTCTGATGTGTGGTTTTAATGTGTGATGATGCTGATTGTTTATTGTGGTTCTTGCTTGTGTTTTGGGAACTCCTAGGATGTAGTATTTATAGCCTTTTTAGTGTGTGTGTGTGTGTGTGTGAAATAAGCATTCTGAGAAGCTGTTATGGTGTTTTGGCTTTGTTTGGGAGAGAGAGGTCATATTGCATGCCTTGAAATAGTAAAGCTGATGAAAAATGAAACAGTTTTTATCACCTTTAGCAGTTTTAATACTTCACTTTTTTTTTTTTTTTTTTTTTTTTTTTTTTCTGGCACTGTTTGTTTTGGGCTTAAATTAATTTATTGTAACGCTTAGAATCCATAATCAAATTAATCAAACTTGTAAATAACATAATCATAGATTTTTCATTTTATTTTTAATCATTCCTCATATATTAAGATTCTTTCTATTTCTCTCAAGCTTTTATCATTGATTTGATTGTCAGAGGGTTTTTGCCTGGACCAAAATCCGACGCACTAACGCTTGCTTGTTTGTGGCGCAAAAAAATATATGAAGTGTTTTTTTAAAAAAAATGGTTCATTATATTTGTGGTTCGTTTTTTCTCCTAAAGTGTATGTGTATGAATCAAATAATTTCGTCTTTAAAAAAAAAGTACCAATATATTCGAAACGATTCAAAAAGACTCAATATTTTGATATTTGATTTGATTTTTCGGTAATGGCACATGATCAGGTCAAATCTCTGCTTTGCTTTGGAATTGATATCTGTTTAAGTAAGATCTGCAAAATAAAAAAAAGAAAGGTCCGGACTTGGGCCTGAGTTAGAACTGCGAGGGCGAAATCAGTGTTTTTCTCTAATGGTTCCTATTTGTAGTTTATGAGTAATAAGGTGGGTGTTGTTACATTGCATCGCATTTATAGCGGAGGGTCGGGACTTCAATTCTACCTTCAATTCAGTTTAATCCGTCTAATTACTTTGGTAAAAATATCTCCGAATACCGTATTCCATCTAATCCATTTACTATGTCTTGTCAATTTATTAACTGCATGTAAAAGTAACAAACATTGCCTGAAGTGACTGTGATGAGACATACATTAAATGTTGTCAAAATACTAAGCGGTACGTTGCTTGCTAGTTGCTCGCCTTCTCGCTAGTTCACTTGCTGCTCGTCTATTTATTTCTTAGGTGCTCTATTTTAACGGGCTTTGCCTTACTTTGGGTTGTCTTGTATAGTGGGCCGAAATGTTGGGATATTCCCGGATCAGCACCCCTACAAGAATCCAAGTACATACATATTAGTGGTGGAAAATCGTACAAATCTGAATCGGAATTATCACTTCCAATATTTTTCGAAAGTCAAAAGCCAATCTCAATTCCGTTAAAAAATCCGGATTTGAAATTTTATCAGTTGAGATGAAAAAAACTTGTTCCAAAATCGAAAATTTTTAGATAAAAAATCGACGAAATTCAAAAAGAAAATTGATTTTTTTAGTGTAAGAAATCCATTTTCTAAAAAATACAACATACGTAGTAATATGGAATTATAAATGTCGCAAAATCGGAATTTTCGGAAATTGAATCGAATTGGAAACGGGAACCTCTGTTCGAAAGTAATCAGAAAAATCGAAAAGCCAAATTTTATAATTCAAAATAAAAACCATTTTGGCAAAATCGTAAAATTCCAGATCCGAATTAGCGGAAATCCGAAATTTGGTCCCAATTTTCAACCTAATATCAATATGTATATAACCAAAAGATTCAAAAATATAACACGATGCGTAATTAACTCAAAAGGGCACAAATACAAAACCAATCCGGCTCCGGCGACCGCCGCAATTTCTCCCTCCAAAAAAATCAGAAACAGAGTTAAGGGATGAAGATAGTGACCTACAACGTGAACGGGCTGCGGCCTAGGGTTTTGCAGTTCGGCTCTCTTCGTAGATTTCTCGATTCTCTCGACGCCGATATCATTTGTTTTCAGGTTTTTTTTTTTCTTTCATACATACATCAATTTGGATTCTCTCACTGATTATTTCTGTAATAATTCATAGGAAACGAAGCTGTTCTAGCAAGAAATGAGAGCCGATTTGGTGCAGGCGGAGGGTTACGAGTCATTTTTCTCCTGCACCCGCACTTCCGATAAAGGACGAACCGGATATTCAGGTGGTGATTTCTTCATTTGCTGTATATGTATTTATATAATGCAATAGTTACTGGAGTTCATTGATTTTGTTCTTGGATTTTTGATTGCATTTGTCAGTAGAGGAATTCGGCAATTAGGCGTTTCGTTCCGTGAGTGAAATGTTTCTACAGAGAACATAATTATTCAGACGGTTTGGGTGACTTTAGGCACGAGTCTCATGTTTCTTCAGAGAACAATGTAAACATCTCTGAAAAGAGTGGATAATTTCAGGAAAACAGCTCTAAAATGCTTAGTTGCTTACTCTTCGGTTAAGGCGTTAGAGAATGAATTACATATCGAAAGCAAAATCAAGTATTGATAGACGATAGTGCCATTTGTCCATTATTAGCTCATCTTAAAGAGAAGATGGCTAAAATTAATTTTTCGAGTTTTAAAATGAGTACAATCCGGACTTGGTCTCGTTTTTTCCCCAGACTTATTGTCATCGCTTTCTCATTGTATCCATGTTCCGAAACCCTGTTAGGGAGACTATTTCATTTTTCTTTTCAAGTTGGAAAATTGCATATACCGAAAAAATACATCAATGGGCTGATAACTAACAAGAATACCGAGGCACTGTTGCATGCATGTTATGTAATTTGAGTATTTAAATGCAAATTATAAAGCCTAGTCTTTGTTCAGCATTATGCTGTGTAAACTACCAAAACAATTCCAAAGGCAGTGCGACTATAAGTGCTTCTCTTGCGCATTTAGATCCTTAGTGATTTCGATATATGATGTGATTAGACAGAATCAGCTTAATCGGTATTATATTGAGGAAGATGAAGCTAGTTTACTTATGATATATGCTTAATCAGGTGTGGCTACATTTTGCCGTGTCAAGTCTGCATTTTCGAGCAATGAAGTAGCTCTGCCAGTTTCTGCAGAGGAGGGCTTCACTGGTGTTCTTAAGATTTTGCCAGTGTTTGGGTCAAGGAAAACTGAATATCCATCAATAGTGGAAGGGCTTGAAGATTTTTCCACTGATGAGCTTCTGAACATTGATGGTGAAGGACGTTGTGTCGTAACTGACCATGACCATTTTGGTGAGTAGCAAAACATTAGTGGATTAGTACTGCAATGAATATCTGCATATGACACACTGTCAGAACTTGATCGTATGCAGTCCTTTTTTCCATGGTTTTACAGCCTCAGTTTGAACTGCTACATTCCATAAGTTAGTAACAGTGTTTTAAAAAAAAAATTATCTGCAGTTCTTTTCAATGTGTACGGACCTAGAGCTGTACGCGATGATAGAGAGAGAATCGAATTTAAGCTCAAATTTTTTAACATACTACAGGTAATTCTTTTGTCCCATATGCTTGAAGATCATGAATTTTGAACTATGAGACTGATCTACATATTATAGTGTATCGTTACATGCATATTTCTCAACATTATTATTTTCATACTCTGAAAAGTAGTATTGCAGTTTTGATTTTTTGCTCGGACAAGATTGGTACTATTCTCCTTTTTGAATATAACATTCTTTTCATTGTATTTGCTGTTGATCTTGGCTTCTAAGTTTCGTGCTTATAGAATAATGGTAGTGATTTGTTGTAGAAAAGGTGGGAATCTCTTCTAGCTCAAGGACGAAGGATATTTGTTGTTGGGGATCTCAACATTGCTCCCTCTGCTATAGACCGTTGTGATGCTGGACCAGATTTTGAGAAAAATGAGTGAGTTTGTATGTTGTCTTCTGAGTTCTGATTGTGCATAAGAAATGAAGGTTTGTAATGGTTAAATGACTTGAAATAGATAATCTAAAATTAGCTTTCAACTTTGCAGGTTTAGGACTTGGTTTAGATCTTTACTGGTGAGAAATGGAGGTTCCTTTTTTGACGTTTTCCGAGAAAAGCATCCCGAGAGGTTTTAAAGCTTTTTTACTTTTGTATTTATCCTTGTCTGTGGTAAAATCATCTTCATATCGATAAGGCGTGTATGCAATCAACTATCATACGGTGTATTTAATATTATATACATTTGTCGCAATGCTACTGAACCAACCCCTTTTGTCTTCTCTAATAATATTATAGAAGAGATGCCTATACATGTTGGGCAACAAATTCTGGTGCGGAGGAGTTCAACTATGGGTCACGTATTGACCACATTCTTTGTGCTGGGCCATGCTTACATAAAGAAGAAAATGGAGGACATAGTCTTGTGGCTTGTCATGTTGAAGTGTGCGACATATTAAAGCAGTTCCAACGTTGGAAACCCGGTAATACACCTAGGTAAGGGACGAGGGACCACTGACTAATGAGTTGGTGAATAAATATGTTAGTCTGGGTTTTTGTCGGATGATGATGCTTTATCACTAGTAATTGCTGTCTGTAGATTTTTTTTTAATTGCAGTTCCCACTTTAATTGCTTAAACCTGAAGGCACACTTTGTATTCACTGTTTTATGTTCCAATTGGATCATTTTTTCTATTATAAATGTTTTCCTCCATTTTGTTTTTAAATTTCAGGCATAAAGACATAAAGGCAAAAAATGCCAAATTGGAGGGCTCGGATCACGTTCCTGTATATATGTGCTTGGTGGAGATTCCCAATATTCAGCAGCACAACACTCCTTCATTGTCGACTAGATATTGTCGTCAGGTCTCTGGATGTCAGCAGACGCTAGGTGCGTATTTCTCATAATTGAGATATGTTGTTTTTTTGCATCCCTTTATTTGGAATGGAAATGAAAATGTGAAATGACATTTAAAATTTGTTTTTTGCATCCCTTTATATGGCTGTGATGACCAACATCCTCTACCCTGACTTCGCTGTTTGCTAAAATTTGATCCCAAATTTAGGCTCTATATAACCCCTATGAAACATTGCTTTGGCCCTGGTGAATAAACTTGCCCAGAATGCCTTGGGAAGTGATTTGTGGGTTCATTTTAGTGTGCCTTCGTCCTGGATACTTTGCTTTGTACATTTAAAGCTCCTTTTCAGTTGTAATGTGTGTATGAAAATTCGCAAATATATCCTCTATTGTTATTTATCCATGTGACGCGATTTGCAGTTTCAATGTTTCCGAGAAGGCAACCTGCTGAAGAAATTAACTTATCTGGAGGACCCAGTTCTGTTTCAGATGAGAGTATTGTTGTTAAAAGGTGCAGTCAACTAACTAAAAGACCCCTAGATGAATGTAGCCCACCTTCGTCTAACTTCATTCAGAAAGATGTATTTTCTACATTGGTCAACTGTTCTGAAGGCTCACATAAAGAATCATCTCTTGAATCACCTTGCTCTAAAAACGGCCGTGCAAAAACATCTCCATCTGTGGTTTGCAAGAAAAGAACAAGAGAAAGTCAGTCGTCTCAACTCTCTCTCAAATCGTTTTTCCAGAAAAAAGTAGCTGTACACGGTGATTCAAGCAATTTTTCTGCTACTGAGAAGCATACTGAAGCAGATATCTCCATTCCTGATTGTGGACCGCATGAAACTTTAACTGAAGGTGGTGAACATGATTCCGCGGAGGAGCGGGAGTCAAAACCTAGTGCATCAACACAAGAAGATTCGTCTCAACCTTCAGAAAAAGAAAAGAATAATGTGGCCGTAGTTGAGTGGCAAAGGATTCAGAAACTTATGCACACTAGCATACCTCTTTGCAAGGGCCACAATGAATCTTGTGTTTCTCGGGTAGTGAAGAAATCTGGACCCAATTCAGGGCGCCGATTTTATGTCTGTGCACGTGCAGAGGTAATTATTGCTATAATTGCTACACCCCAACCCCCCCCCCCCCCCCCAAAAAAAAAAAAAAGAAAAAAAAAAATCACTTTCCGGTGTTTGTGTTTGTTAAAAATTGGTAACCGTTCCTCCATGTATATATAATTTTTTTTTTGTGTGCGCGTTATGTCGCAGTAATGCTATTACTGCATACTCATAATGTTTAGAAAATCTTTGTGAGATTGACGTGCTTTGGATACAGAAATCATTGAAATATGAACAACTTTATTATGATTATCCAGAAGGAAATTTCTCTGAATAAATATGTTTTTTCTTGATGGAATATATCTCAGGGACCTGCATCTAATCCTGAAGCAAACTGTGGTTTTTTCAAATGGGCTACTGCAAAATCAAAGAAATAAAAGATGATTTTTATGGGGAATAAACCATGAAGGTTCTGGTCGATAGTTGAAAGTATTTAAACAATAAAGTGATCCACTCCATGTGATCTTCTTGAACTGTTTCGCTGCTTCCAAGAAGGTATCTAGTTCATTTAACATTTCATCTTGTGTTATGTTTTTTGTTTCGATATTGCACCACTTGAAACTGTTCAAGAACTATGCACATGTTACATTACATGGTTCTTACAAGAGAGTCCGTCTCGACTAAATCGTTTCGTTTGTGGAAATGAAAGCAAATATCTTTAGTACCGCTCATTCTCCATCGCTGCTTGACAGTAAATATTTTTTTGTCTCATGAAAAGAGGAGGTTGGCAGCGGAACTGTTAAAAAAGATGATCGCAGAAGACCACGCTGTTGACTGGATAACTTTCAAGTAAGTTAATCTCTTGCCTCAATTATTTAATGATCAAGGGAATTTGCAGATGGAAAACCCAATAATCTCTTTCTACTTTAGTAAATAACTCAAATTTCGCCATTCGCCCATGAACTATTTGTTGGATTGTTATCCATCTTCTCAATATGAAAAGTCTCTCATGATTATATTACATTGTTATCCATCTTCTAAGTAATGCATCACAAAAACTAGCAAATTGAGTGCAGTGCTAGTGAAAATAAAAGCAAGAAGAAGTGCTGCGAAATTTTAATCTCATCATTTCTAAATCTGATAAATGTTTCTTTTATTTTCTAAGTTCAAGTGAAGATAGAAAACTTGTTTTATTTTGATAATACGACTGGCATATTCGAACCTTATTAATTATATGTATAGCGTAAAATGAATCTAATGTTTACTTTGTATTTATGTGACGACTTGGGATGTTTGTTGGATAATAAAAGTCTTTAGTGATCTGCTTGGATATTGTATAAAAAGTAAACACGAATTAGAAGAAGTAAACTTGTAAGGCTTAATTTAATAGTAAAGTTCGAAGAACAATGTTCTTGAACAATGGATCAAGAATCTGTCCTTTTCTTTGCTACTTATTCTTCTGGTACATTAACATAGTCCTATTATTAATTAGGCTCATATATAAATTGCAGCTCCATTCTTCTTCTTCTTCATACTTCTTCCCATCTTAGTTGATCCTGTCGTAAGAAAAAAAATCAGGAAAAACGAAAACAGAGTAATTTTTGTTCTTGTTCATAAAAAAACATAGGGAAAAAAAATACTCACTTGGTACAGTCGACAGTACGAGAGATAGGAATGTCGAGCTGAACGGCGCACTTAGTGGGCAGGCTCTGAGCCGCCTCGTCTTTCAAGTCGGTGTAGCGGTTAGCGGCAGCTTTGACACAGCCACAGCAAGTCCTTTTGTCGGCTGTGGTCGAAGCCATCCCTTTGACCGCTTTTACCCCCGCACAGCAAGCCGGTGATGGGCTGCTGTCGTGCCCGATTAGGTAATTAATGCACGGCATGAGAGATACGTCCACCTCACCGCATGTAACTGCCTGCCCGTGTTGAACAGCCAATTGGAAAACGGCAAGAATTGCGATCACTGCTATAACTCCACCCTTCATTTTCTTTTTTCTTTTTCGAGAAAATGGGATATTTTTCTGATGTGTGGTTTTGAATGTGTGATGAGTTTGATTCTTGCTTGGTTTTTGGGAACTCCTAGGATGTGGTATTTATAGCCTTTTTAGTGTGTGTGTGTGTGTGTGTGTGTGTGTGTGTGTGTGTGTGTGTGTGTGTGTGTGTGTGAAATAAGCATTCTGAGTTTGCTGTTATGCTGTTTTGGCTTTGTTTGACAGCATATGTCATTTCTGTTTCTGGCTCACTTTTTTGTTGATAGGTGTATTACCTATTTGCTAAACCTTAATCAATTAATTTTAAGTTAACTAAGTACTGTAATAATATATATATTATCCTAATTGTTAAGTAATACAAATTATGAAGTATAAGGGTATTAGTAACAAAATATTTCTACCGGACTGTAATAATCGAAGTATGCAGACTACGCTTTAAAAGATTATGAAAAATATTTCTCTCTAAATTAACTAATTATGGTGCATATTAGGTAGGTGTGTGAATGGGCCGAGCTCGCCTGTTTTGGCAGGCTCGAGCTCGAGTTCGGGTTCATTTTGTTGAGTTTGAGCTTGTCGAGTTACTCTTTTTTTTTTGGCTCGACTCGAGCTCGAGTCTATTTTGTCGAGCGAGGTCATTTTGGGTTCTTTTAAAAAAAAAAAATTATTATTAATTTTTAATTAATAAAAATTATTTAGATTATGATAAAAACATTACAAAATTAACAATAAACTGTAATTATACATATTTTAATATTTATATGTTCTTTTTAAATTATTTCTATAATATTTTATATTATTATTATACATTATTTAAATAAAATAAAAAAATAAGGGTCGTGAGCCGGTTTGTGAGCTCACGAACAACTAAAACAAAACTCGTCAGAAAGCTCGAGCTCGAAAAACTCGAATTCTAGTTCGAGGTTTTTTCGAGTTGGCTCATAAGCGTACGACTCAAGTTTTTTTGAACTTGCAAACAAAAAAGGCAACTATTCAAAGTAAATTTCCACACCACAAACTCCATTAAAACAATTACTTCATCTACCATTTCGTACATGGAGTTCAAATCCCCGAAAACAGAGCGAAGAAGATACTCGAGCCTCACTAGAGAGATCAAACCATGATAAATAATTAAAAAAAATTAAAAAAATTACATAATGACGACAAGTAATATATACAACTTATCTACCTTCATCTATGGAGGAACACGATATCGAATTTCTTGAGTAGTCCTCACCAATTGCCTCAGCCCTGGTAGCACCACCAGTACGGGTGGTGCTACCGTTGGTGATGTTAGTAAAACCAGCAGAAGTGGTAGTACTAGTCCAATGGCTTACGCGTCCATGAATTCCCGGTTTTCCAGGTTTAGGTAAAGTGAACGAATCACTCGATACCATGACGTGGACAGTATTCATATCCGGCCGACTCGAAACACTTGCTTGACAACACAACAATCCCAACTGAACGCATAATATAGCTTCTTCGGAATTATATTTTTCGAGGCTTTCGTCCACTAGCTCCTCTGATTTCCCAGCTTGAAATAAGTTCCATGCCTGTAGATATAATAAACAAGTAAGGCCTCGTTTGGTTTGCCAAAATAGGATTAGCCTAGATGAAATTAAAATAAAGTGCAGTTATTTAGTTAATCATGGCTAATCTCTCCAGCCAAACGAGACGTAAATATATTAATCAGGTTTACGTACATAGTTTAGCAGGTCGGCCTTTTCAGATCCGAGAAACTTATCATGATTTTTCCTTCCACTCACAATCTCCAGAAGCAAAACGCCGAAACTAAAGACATCGGTCTTTACAGACAGATAACCATGTATCGCGTATTCGGGAGCCATGTAACCGCTGAATTAAATAAAATAAAATAAAAAATACCGTAAAGTTTTCCGTAAATACCGTAAAGATTTTTAAAGGAAAGAGAACTCACTGAGTTCCAGAGATTTTAAATGTGTTCAAATGAGTCTCTTCGCCCGGAAACAACCTCGCCAAACCAAAATCCGAGATTTTCGGATTCAACGCATCGTCGAGCAATATATTGCTCGCTTTTATGTCTCTATGTATTATCCTTTCCGGGGCTTCTTCGTGCAAATACACAAGACCTCTTGCTACACCCTTCACTATTCGGAACCGCTTCGACCAGTCTACAAGCGGCGACTTGTTTTTATCTTGAAAAAAAAAAAACGAACCCTAATCATCTAAATTACAAATTTTAGTTTTCCCGCGGATAAAAAGAAGAGGTAATTTAATGAAAAAAAAAATACCGAAAAGAAAGTAGTCGAGGCTCCTGTTCGGTAAATACTCGTAGACGAGCATCTTTTCGGGTCCTTCGACGCAGCATCCTAGTAACATGACTAAGTTTTTATGCTGAACTCTAAGCAACAATTTCACCTCATTAGTGAATTCTTTTAGGCCTTGTCTTGAGTTCAATGATAACTTCTTAACTGCTACTTGTTCACCATTTGACATCAATCCCTGAATCATATATACGTACACCATTATTTGCGTGCAAAGAACCAATATATATACAGGGTAAATTACGGCCGCACCCTTGAGGTAATGTCAAATTACGAAAACCCCCCTGTTTAACCCATCTACTATGAATTTTCTTACACGTCTACCTTTATGAAGTCAAATTCAACATAATCTTCTAAATTCCGTGAAATGTACTCTATTTTGAACTCGGTTTGCGCAAAAATACTGTTTCTGATTGCACGACAATATAATATTTACAAGCCAAGAGACACATCTTATGATCATCTTGTTTCAAAATATGAAGGTTGAAGGGGGTAAAACGGGTACAAACTGGAGAATATTCCACATAAGCATGAATATTCTACTAAATTTGACACTGTAACGGTAAATGTGTAAGAAAATTCATAGTTGAGGGGTGGTTGTAATTAATTACTCAAACGTTTTTTCGTAATTTAACCTTATCTCAGAGGGTTGACCGTAATTTATCATATATATATATATTTGGAAAGGACTGAATTCAAAACATATTATTGGCTTCATAATACACACACAAAATTTTCCATTTAAATCATCATCTCTATTTATTTAATAGAATTACTGAAAGCAAATTGGCGAACATATATATATATATGATATATGGAGGTTTACCTTGTAGACAGGGCCAAAGCCGCCGTGACCTAGCTGGTTGATATCGGAGAAGAAATTAGTAGCAATCTGGAGCTGCTCCAGCTTAAAGAACAAATCGGAAGAATTTTCTGCGCCACCGTCTGCTGTGGCGGGCGTTACCATCAGCCTCCTCCGCAAGCAGCCGCAGATGCCGGAAATTATTCCCATTAGCAGAGAAACACAGCTGCCTTTTCCCCCCAAAATCGGAACACTGTATGTAATTAGTAGTCAACCTTCTTCTTCTTCGTCAACTGTCAACAAAACAATTATAATATACCAATTGGCAAAGTAACAGAAAAATGACCCGACCCGACCCGATTCGGGTTTTCCACAAATCGGGCCGGGCGTTTTCAATTGTGAAGAAAATATTTGATGGAGTGTGGTTAGTAATTTGGTGGAGTCAAAATAGTCAACACCAATAATTACTTTTTTATTTGGTAGCTTCGTTTAAAGCACAATACATTTAGGGTATATTATGGAAAACCCCCTAAACTTAGACGACATAACGAAAAATACCTAACTTATCCATAGTTATTGAAAATCCCCTCTAACTAACTATTGAGTGTTGATCGAATTTTTAAATAGAAAATGTGTAAAGTCCGTTATACCCTTCGGTTAAATACGTAAAAAAATTAAAGAAAAAGTCTGAAACATGTAAAGTCTACATCAGGACCTCGAGCAAGACCATGAATTTTATGAACAACTTCATTAATGGTATCTTCGACAAATTGACGCAAGAGGTAGAATCGACAGTTTTTTGTGAACAAACGTCAGGGGTATTTTTCGTTATTTAGCCTAAGCTCAGGAGGTATTTTCGTAAGTTACCATACATTTTATTACGGAATACCTATCGAATTAGCTACAGGTAAAAAACCCGGTTTTTTTGAGAAGGAAATATGAAGTCAATGAGCTCGCTCAAATTCGCCTTCCTCTTCTCCCTATCTCTCGCCGGCGCCGCCTCCTTCACCACCACCACCGCCGCCGCCGCCACCCCGTTTCTATCACTTCGGAGAATCAAATCCTCTTATTCCCCCTCTCCATCAACAAGGCCCAAAGCCACAGTCTCGGACCTGCTCTCCCTCCTCGGCCCGCCACAACAGGCCAGCTCAGTCAACGCACAGGTGGCGCGTGATCTACGCTCATGCTTCAAATTCTTATCTCCTTACAACCCACCGCCCACCGCCGCAAGGCAAATGCTGTGTTCTAGCATCGTCTTACCGTCAAATCGGAGCAGCAACGAAATCGACGAGCTGATAACGTCGCCTCCGGCGCCCGTACTGGAGCTCGCCCGCCTCGCCGTAGAATCCGGCGGCGATCCCGGCGCCATCCACCGAGCCCTAGATCCGACTCCGATCACCGTTCCGGACGTCGAAGGATCAAATCAATCCCGGTGCGAGCTCACCAGAACTCCTTACGGGTGGCAATTCATAGACGAGGGTTTGAATTCCTACCTCGAATTCTTATTCGACGTAATTGTCGAGCGCGGTCCGGAATTAGGGCTCAATGTATCTCTCAGCCGCTACGATTTATTCCACGGCCACCTATTCATTGCAAACGAATCCGGTAGATTAGGCATTTTGTTTCATGCTAAAGAATACCCCGCTTACGATAAGCAAAAATTCCCCGTCTATATGGGCTATTGCCAAACGGGATCGAATGTTTCTTACGACAATTCGATGAATTTGAGGAATATATTATGGCTTGCTCCACTGCCGTGCAATTCTTCGGATTCATGTTGGCTGGCGCCAGGTGTCCTGGTCGCATTGGATGCGAGTCCCGGTGGGATAGTTTACCGAGATCTTGTACACGACTATGTTCGTATTGCGAGGACATTGTACGAAGAGGATTTTGGGGAAGTTGTTGTCGATGTTAACTATCTCAATGTCGGAGCTCAAGTGCCGGAATTCAAGATATTCATTTGCTGAGGCGTATTGGATTCGGTTTGTAAGTTTCCTATTTGATGTGTGTAATTTGTCGAGAGTTGCTTGCAAACTATGTTATGTGTATATGGTGAAATCGATATTGTTGATGATATGCCAAACCGCATTTTAATGAACCTATTGAAGTTGATATGATGAGCGTATTTGGAATATCTTCGATTCGTTTATTGATTGAGTACTTTCTTGATTTTCGTGATAAATGTGGGTATATCGTGGTTCTAATGTCGTAGTTTATAAGCTGGAAGTGAAACGTGGTGTAGTTCTTGACTGTTTGTACTGATTGATAGGAAAAGTTATTGCTTAAAAAATAAATAATTTATGAACTTGAAGTTTGCAATTTGAGGTGTTTATGCTTCAATAATGCTGAAGTAGATGTTTTTTTCGAAGATTTTCCGGGTTAACATATTGAATTCATGTAAATTGCAATTGAAATAGATGAAATTATACGTAGAAATTCTTCATTAATAACACGTAAGGTTCAATAAATTGACACTAGCTTCTTGAACAATTGATCAAGAATCTGTCTTTTTTTTTTTCCCAACTTATTCTTTTGGTAACTAAACATAATTCTAATATTAATCGCCTCATACATTAGCTGCAGCACGTTCTTCTTCATACCTTTTCCCATCTTAGTTGATCCTGTCGTAAAAAAAAAAAAAAAAGAAGGATTCAGAATAAACGAAAAACAGAGAAATTTTTGTTCTTGTTGAAAAAAATATCGGGAAACAAAAAAAAACTCACTTGGTACAGTCGACAGTACGAGAGATAGGAATGTCGAGCTGAACGGCACACTTAGTGGGCAGGCTCTGAGCCGCCTCATCCTTTAAGTCGGTGTAGCGGTTAGCGGCAGCTTTGACACAGCCACAGCAAGTCCTTTTGTCGGCTGTGGTCGAAGCCATCCCTTTTACCGCTTTTACCCCCGCACAGCAAGCCGGTGATGGGCTGCTGTCGTGCCCGATAAGGTAATTAATGCATGGCACTAGTGAAACATCCACCTCACCGCATGTAACTGCATGCCCGTGTTGAACAGCCAATTGGAAAACGGCAATAATTGCAATCACTGCTATAACACTCTTCATTTTTTTCTTTCTGGATTGGATAAAAATCGGATATTTTTCTAAGTGTGGTTTAAATGTGTGATGATGGTGATTATTACTGTGGTTCTTGCTTGGGTTTTGGGAATCCGAAGATGCGGTATTTATAGCTTTTTTTTTCTCTCGATGTTTGTTATTGTGAAACTTGCATTCTGAGTTTGCTGTTATGCTGTTTTGGCTGTGTTTGGCAACATAGGTCATTTACATGCCTTGAAATAGTAAAGCTGATATAAACACGAAACAATTCTTATCAGCTTGACGATTTGTTTCTTCACGTTTCTGTTTATTGGCTCACTTTTCGTTTCCGTCGATTAGTTTTGGTCTATGTAGCACGGAAACTTCAATTTCTTATCGTATCCGCGTTTCGGACACGTTTCGTGTCCGACACTCGAGGACTCCTGCCGGACACCTTATGGGTCATTTTGGAATTTCTGAAAAGTTAGAAAGATGTTTGAGTATCGAATTTCCAAACACTTTTGTTGCTTCCCGAATTACTTATATGATTTAATGATCAATTCAAAATGATAGTATTTATTTTGAATATATTTGTATGAAAATATATAAAAATAATTTATATATTAAATAATATCATATATATGTTTATATAGCATATTTATAAATATACCCCTACACTTTTAATGTTTACACGTTTCCCCCAAGTTCCCGAATCCCCATTTTTGAGACATGCTATTTCCCCGTGTCCATTTCCCAGTATCACCGTTTCCGTTGCCGTGTCTGTGCTACATAGGTTTTTATATGCCTTTAAACTAACATTTGTGTCCCATATTGTTAGAAATATTGCTAATAATTAGTCTAGAATTAGGTGTATATTGGATATCTCATACATAATCCAATGATCCATGATTAATCCTTATTTCCAAACAATAGATTACAAATATTACATTACATTATGATAAACCTTATAATCATAACTTCCAACCGTGACACGATCTCATATTACATTATCAGAAACAATGTTATCCTACTCAATCTAATCAATCCTATCAATACTCTCTCAACCAAGGCTCGAAGGGAAAGGATTGTGGCCGAACATACTTGTCAACGAGGGTAAGAAAATCCCTCATTTACTTGCTAACTAGTTGTCCGGTTTCGTGAAGTTGCAGGCCAATTGCAAAACAAGGTAGTTACTTCTCTCACGTGGGCGGGCCAAGTTCGTGGTCTCAGGTACAACCCATTGAGCGAAGTTACGGTAACTAACTACTTGAGGCTCTATCTTCCTTTAACATAAGTATATTATATGCTCTGTTTGATACACATGTCTCGTCATCTTTATTATGTTTTTCGGGAAATTTTTTCTTGTCTTTGTTGTTTTGAGATAGCCTGTTCGAGATGAAATTCGAAATAATAGAATATGGTTAAGAAAAAAATGTGAGGTTTGGCGAGCTAGATGACTACATTTTAAATCGATATTTTTGATCGATAAGGCAACCCACATTTTAATGAACCTATCGGAGTTGCGCTCGCACCGTGGTGCACCCTTTTGTGTGTAATATGTGCTCCGATGAAATGTATTTGAATATGTTTAGTTCAATCATTAATTGGCTACTCTGTTTTTTTTTTTGTTTTTTTAATGGTTCTTGATTTTCTTCTCTTAAAAAATTTTCAAAAAACATATATCAAGTAGAAAATATTCATTAATAATATGTAAGGTTCAACAAATTAGAAATGAGCTTCTTGAACCATTATTCAAGAATCTCCCAACTTATTTGTTTTTTCGTACATAAACATAGTTCTAATATTAATCGTCTGATATATGAAAGCGTTGCTCCCTTCTTCATACCTCTTCCCATCTTAGTTAATCCTGTCGTTAAAAAAAAAAATCAGAATAAACGAAAAACAGAGTAATTTTTGCTCTTGTTGAAAAAAAAATAATGGGAAAAAAACTCACTTGGTGCAGTCAACAGTGCGAGAGATAGGAATGTCGAGTTGAACGGCACACTTGGTGGGCAGACTCTGAGCCGCCTCGTCTTTCAAGTCGGTGTAGCGGTTAGCGGCAGCTTTGACACAGCCACAGCAAGTCCTTTTGTCGGCTGTGGTCGAAGCCATCCCTTTGACCGCTTTTACCCCCGCACAGCAAGCCGGTGATGGGCTGCTGTCGTGCCCGATTAGGTAATTAATGCACGGCATGAGAGATACGTCCACCTCACCGCATGTAACTGCATGCCCGTGTTGAACAGCCAATTGGAAAACGGCAAGAATTGCAATCACTGCTATAACTGCACCCTTCATTCTTTCTTTTTCTGGATTGGAGAAAAATCGGATATTTTTCTAAGTGTAGTTTTAATGTGTGATGATGGTTACTATCACTGTGGTTCTTGCTTGGGTTTTGGGAATCCGAAGATGCGGTATTTATAGCCTTTTTTTTTTTTTTTTTCCGAATTTTGTTATTGTCAAATAAGCATTCTGAGTTTGCTGTTATGCTGTTTTGGCTGTGTTTGGCAACATATTACATAGGTCATTTACTTGCCTTGAAATAGTAAAGCTGATATAAATATGAAACAATTCTTATCTGCTTGACAGTTTGTTTCTTCACTTTTCTGTTTCTTGGCTCACTTTTTGTTTCCATGGATTAGTTTTGGGATATGTAGCACGGAAACTTCAATATCTTAACGTATCTGCGTTCCGGACACGTTTTTTAATGTAGGGGTATATTTATAAATATTTATAATGTAGGGGTATATTTATAAATATACTCCTACACTTTTAAATTTTAATATATACCCGTTTCCCCCAAGTTCCCGTTTTCCGTTTCCCCGTTTCCGTGTCCGAGCTATTTTTTTGGTATGGGTATGGATTTTAGTAAACATATGAATGTTGTTTCATCATAACTCAACCCTTATTATCCCACAATCCCCATTTTGCTTTTTAGAAATAATGCTAAGGGTAAATTACAACCAACCCCTGAGGTATGGTTAAATTACAAAAACACCCATCTTGTTTGGGTAATTACAACCACCCCTCAACTATAAATCTTCTTACACGTCCACCCTTGCGGTTTCAAATTTAGTGGAATCTTCGAAATTATATGAAATATTATCACTTTTCTACCTGTTTTATCTCATTCGAACTCCACATTTTGAAGTAAGATGATCATAATGTGTTTTTTGGCTTGTATATATCAGATTGTGGTGCATCAGAAACTGTATTTTTACACGAGTACAAACTAGAGCACATTCCACAAAATCTAGATGATTATGTTGAATTTGACACCATAAGGGTGGAAATGTAAGAAAAAAATCATAGTTGAGGGGTAGATGTAATTACCCAAACAAGAGGCGTTTTTTCGTAAATTGACCATACCTCAGGGGTGGTTGTAATTTACCCATGATGCTAATAATTAGGGGTATACTGGATTTTTCATATAATATCCAATGATGATTATAATCCTTATTTCCAAACAATAGATTACAAATATTACACAATACAATGAAACAATCCCATATTACATTATCAGAAACAATGTTATCTTACTCAATCTAATCAATCCTATCAATGCTCTCAACCAAGGCTCTAAGGGAAAGGATTGTGGCCGAACATACTTGCTAACTAGTTGTCCGGTTTTATATTGGATTTTAGTTTTTACCGTTAAATAACATTTTGTTATATTAAAAAACGAACTACGATAAGAAATTCAACACGAGTTAACGACGACTTGTTTTAGCTAGTTTTTGTGAAGTTGCAGGCCAATTGCAAAACGAGGTAGTTACTTCTCTCACGTGGATAGGCCAAGTTCGTGGTCTCGGGTACAACCCGTTGAGCTAAGTTATGCTTCCTTTAACGTATGTATATGTTCCGATTGATAGATTTGATTGGTCTTAATATTATTATTAACTAAAGTTTTTTTTTTTTTTCATTTGGTAGCTTAGTTTTAATTCACATGTCTCGTCAACTTTATTATGTTTTCGGGGAATTTTACTTGTCTCCGTTGTTTTGACATAGCTTTTTCGATGATATTCTAAAATCGGTATTGTTGATCGATTAGGCAACCCACATTTTAATGAACCTATTGAAGTTGCGCTCGCACCGTGGTGCACCCTTTGGTGTGTAATATGTTTTTTTTTTTTTTTTTTTAATCATTCTTGATTTTCTTCACTTCAAACATTTAAAAAAAATAGAAGAAAATATATATATATCAAGTAGAAAATATTCATTAATAATATTGAAAGGTTCAAGAAATTATACATGAGCTTCTTGAACCATTATTCAAGAATCTCCCAACTTATTCTTTTTTTTCCGTACATAAACATAGTTCTAATATTAATCGTTTGATATATGAAACCGTAGCTCCCTTCTTCTTCATACCTCTTCCCATCTTAGTTTATCCTGTCGTAAAAAGAACAAAAAATAAAATAAAATCATAATAAACGAAAAAGAAAGTAATTATTTTTGTTCTTGTTGAAAAAAAAAATCAGAAAAAAAAACTCACTTGGTACAGTCGACAGTACGAGAGATAGGAATGTCGAGCTGAACGGCACACTTGGCGGGCAGACTCTGAGCCGCCTCGTCTTTCAAGTCGGTGTAGCGGTTAGCGGCAGCTTTGACACAGCCACAGCAAGTCCTTTTGTCGGCTGTGGTCGAAGCCATCCCTTTGACCGCTTTTACCCCCGCACAGCAAGCCGGTGATGGGCTGCTGTCGTGCCCGATTAGGTAATTAATGCACGGCATGAGAGATACGTCCACCTCACCGCATGTAACTGCATGCCCGTGTTGAACAGCCAATTGGAAAACGGCAAGAATTGCGATAACTGCGATAACTCCACCCTTCATTTTTTTTCTTTCTGGATTGGCGAAAAATCGGATATTCTTTCTAAGTGTGGTTTAAATGTGTGATGATGGTGATTATTACTCTGGTTGTTGCTTGGGTTTTGGGAATCCGAAGATGCGGTATTTATAGCCTTTTCTTTCTTTCGATTTTTGTTATTGTGAAATAAGCATTCCGAGTTTGCTGTTATGCTGTTTTGGCTGTGTTTGGCAACATAGGTCATTTGCATGCCTTGAAATAGTAAAGCTGATATAAACACGAACCGATTCTTATCAGCTTGACGATTTGTTTCTTCACGTTTCTGTTTCTTGGCTCACTTTTCGTTTCCATGGGTTAGTTTCGGGCTATGTAGAACGGGGAACTTTAATTTCTTGACGTATCCGCATTTCGGACTCGTTTTGTGTCCGACAGTCGATGACACCTGCCGGACACCTTATCCATTTTGCAGTTTATGAAAAGTTAGAAATATGTTTGAATATCGAATTTCCAAATACTTTTGTTGCTTTCCAAATTACTTATATAATTTAATGATATTTGATAATTGTATTTACTTTGAATATATTTGTATGAAAATATATAAAAATAATTTATATATAAATAAAATCATATATATGTTTATATAGCATAATTAAGTATAAATATACCCCTAACTTTTAATATTTACACGTTTCATCCAAGTTTCCGTATCCTCATTTTTGAGACATGCCATATCCCGTGTCCATTTTGCCGTCCGTTTTCGTTTTCGTATCCGTATCCGTGCTATATAGGTTTTTAGATGTCTTTAGATTAACATTTGTGTCCCATATTGTTAGACATAATGCTAATAATTAGTCTAGAATTAGGGGTATATTGGATATTTCATATACAATCCAATGATCCATGATAATCCTTATTTCCAAACAGTAGATTACAAATATTACATAATACAAATACTATAAAGGTCCAGTTGGTTGCTAAGATGAGCCGAGATTAATTAAATAGTTGGATTTAATTTGATGTTTGGTATCCCCAATAAATTGCCAGGTCGACCCGTCAAAATTATATAATCATGGCTTATCTTGCCTTCTAGTGTGTTGTTTTTTTTTTGGATGTTGCGAGGTCCAATAAAATAATTGAGTTTCATTAGGCTATTTAATCTTATTTTGGCTAATCTTATCTTGCCAGCCAACCAAACGGGGCCTAAGTCTATAATCATAAATTCAAACCATGAAACAATCTCATATTACATTATCAGAAACAATAATGTTATCTTACTCAATCTAATCAATCCTACCAACCAACGCTCGAAGGGAAAGGATTGTGGCCGAACATACTTGTCGACGAGGTTTAGAAAAATCCCCTATTTACTTGCTAACCAGTTGCCCGGTTTTATATTGGATTTTAGTTTTTACCGCTAAATAACATTTTGTTATATTAGAAAACGAACTACAATATGAAATTCAACACGAGATTAAACTGCTAACGACGACTTGTTTTAGCTAGTTTTGTGATGCAAAACGAGGTAGTTACTTCTCTCACGTGGATGGGCCATGTTCGTCGTCTCGGGTACAACCCGTTAAGCTAAGTTATGCTTCCTTAAATGTATGTATATGCTCCGGTTGATAGATTTGATTGGTCTTGATATATTTTTCATTTAAGTTATTTGTTTTCATTTGGTAGCCTAGTTTTAATTCAATAGACTGTACAATCACATGTCTCATCATCTTTATTATGTTTTTCGGTAATTTTTACGTGTCTGCGTTGTTTTGACAGAGCCTTTCCGATGATGAAACTCGAAATAATAGAATATGGTTAAGAAAAAAAAATGTGAGGTTTGGCGAGCTAGCTAGATGACTACATTTTCGATGATATTCTAAAATCGATATTGTTGATCGATAAGGCAACCCACATTTTAATGAACCTATCGAAGTTGCACTCGCACCGTGGTGCACCCTTTTGTGTGTAATATGTGTGACTTGTTTTTTTTTTTTTCATTCTTGATTTTCTTCTCTTAAAATATTTAAAAAAAACATTAAAATAGGTGAAATTATATATATCAAGTAGAAAATATTCATTAATAATATGAAAGGTTCAAGAAATTATACATAAGCTTCTTGAACCATTATTCAAGAATCTCCCTAACTTATTCTTTTTTTTCGTACATAAACATAGTTCTAATATTAATCGTCTGATATATGAAATCGTAGCTCCCTTCTTCTTCATACCTCTTCCCATCTTAGTTTATCCTGTCGTAAAAAGAACAAAAAATAAAATAAAATCATAATAAACGAAAAAGAAAGTAATTTTTGTTCTTGTTGAAAAAAAAAATCAGAAAAAAAAAACTCACTTGGTACAATCGACAGTACGAGAGATAGGAATGTCGAGCTGAACGGCACACTTGGCGGGCAGACTCTGAGCCGCCTCGTCTTTCAAGTCGGTGTAGCGGTTAGCGGCAGCTTTGACACAGCCACAGCAAGTCCTTTTGTCGGCTGTGGTCGAAGCCATCCCTTTTACCGCTTTTACCCCTGCACAGCAAGCCGGTGATGGGCTGCTGTCGTGCCCGATTAGGTAATTAATGCACGGCATGAGAGATACGTCCACCTCACCGCATGTAACTGCATGCCCGTGTTGAACGGCCAATTGGAAAACGGCAAGAATTGCGATAACTGCGATAACTCCACCCTTCATTTTTCTTTTTTTCTTTTTCGAGAAAATCGGATATTTTTTTCTGATGTGTAGTTTTGAATGTGTGATGAGTTTGATTCTTGCTTGGTTTTTTGGGAACTCCTAGGATGTAGTATTTATAGCCTTTTTAGTGTGTGTGTGTGTGTGTGTGTGTGAAATAAGCATTGTGAGTTTGCTGTTATGCTGTTTTGGCATATACCCTAAATAGCAAAATATGTTGAGAAGTTGAAACAGAATCCTTAACTTTTATTTGGGTAAATTACGAGATACCCGCTCGAGGTAAGACTAAAAAACTTACGAACCCCTGTAGTATTGGTAATTATAAATACCCTCTTAATATTAACAACCTTTTACAAACACTAACTGAATGAACGAATTGTCTAAACTACCATTTTCTATAAGACAAACAAACTATGGGTAAAACACAAGCAACCACCGCAGGTAAGATGAAATATTACATTTAGGAGTTTTTGCAAGAATCTCCTCTGTATAATTTCTATTTATTGAAAAAGCTTTCGTGTTAAAAATTAATAGCAAAAATCCACCTATAAAAATTAGTCAAAGTCAATAAGGCAATGTTTGGTAGCGTTTTGATTTTGTTTTCATTGATTCCCCATAACAAAATTATATTTATTGCATTTTTCAAATAATTTTCTTAAAACAATCTCAAAAGTTTCTCCCTCCTTTAGACATGATGTGACTGCTACAGTAAAATGATTTGAATGCTACAGTAAAAAATGTCTTCACTAAAAAATAAATAAATATCACTTCATCTTTCATTTTTTTTCTTCTAAAATACTTTTTTCTAATATTTTTAAACATGATGTGACTGCTACAGTGTATTTTGTCTCATTTCAAAATATAAACAAACATTACTTTCATTCTCAAATTATTCCACCAAAACATATTTCCTCAAAATGAAATCAAAATAAGTTCCAAAACGCATCCAAATATTGCCTAAGATCCCTACAAGCTGAATGTGTGTTGTACGCGCATATTTGCAACTTGGGGTATGTTTTTTGACCTTAAAAGACCAAAGTACACTTTAAAACATAAATTCAGAAAATTATAAATTCGCCCCATAGTTTTTGTAAAATCCAAAATAAAAGTTTCATAATTTTCTTTTATACTTCATATAAAAAAAATAAAATTGTTTATTTAAATTGAAATATTTTTAAATAAAATACTAGGGGTAATTTTGTCATTTTGTTTAAGTAAAAAACCAATTTTAATATAAAGAGCTGTGTGCTTTGTATGTAAACGTAACATAGGGGGCTTACTAAAATTCTTTTTTACATAGGGATTTTTTCGACAATTAAAGATTTCACGGGAGGGTTTGTGCTGATACTCATTTATCCACCGGCAGGGGCGTACCCACGCCTAAGGCTGGGGTGGCCCCCGCCCCCCCAAGAATTTTTTTTTAAGCTGTTTTTTTTTTTTTTTTTTTTTTTTTTGGGGATTTATGTATTAGTTTATACACTTTCGCCCCCCCAAACTTTTAATTTTGTACATTTTAGTCCCTAAAAACAAAAAAAAAAAATTCTCTCTTAATTTACCCCTATATTTCCGCCCCCCCAAGAAAACACCCCTGGGTCCGCCCCTGTCCACCGGGGTACATTTGGAAATTCAGAAGGAATATTCCATTGGAAACTATTTTGTTGATTCTACGTACAAACATGGCTTTCAGTTGATTTGCCTTCTTCCCGCCCTTCTTCCAGACAAAAGATTTTGGTTATCATAGGACGAAAAAAAATTCAAATGTATTGATCAATCAATAATTCAACCATGACTGATAAAGGATCAGACTTTTCATGGCTATGGAGTCCTAGAGAGAGAAAGTGTTTATCTCTCCTCCAAATGAAAACCCACAGCAGAGCCACTCTGTTGCAGATCCACGCATTCATGCTCCGTAGCGCCCTCGAAACCAATCTCAATCTCGTAACTAAGCTCATCACACATTCCAGCGCACGCCACGCGCGCAAGGTGTTCGATCAAATGCCGCAGAGATCCGATACTTTCCTGTGCAACACCATGATGAAGTCCCACCTCTCTTCCGGCCAGTTCGCCGAAGCCGTTAACCTGTACGCCTGCTTGCGGAGGAAAGAAGGCTTTGTCCCGGACAATTACACCTTTTCCACTCTGACAAAGTGCTGCGGCTTGCGTTTTTCGAGGTGGGAAGGAATGGCGGTGCACGCGCATGTAGTTAAGTACGGTTTCAGTTCCAATTTGTACGTGGCGACTGCACTGGTGGACATGTATGGGAAGCTGGGCCAAATGGGTTTCGCTCGAAAACTGTTCGATGAAATGCTCGAGAGGAGTCCGGTGTCATGGACCGCTCTCATGACTGGTTATATCAGGAGTGGAGATATGGATGATGCCGAATCACTCTTTCAAACAATACCCTGTAACGAGAGGGATACAGCTTCGTTTAATGTGATGATCGATGGATATGTGAAGTTAGGCAAGATGGGGCCCGCTAAGACGATCTTCGATGCCACACCGGAGAAAAATGTGGTGTCTTGGACGACTATGATCGACGGGTACTGCAACAATGGCGATGTAGAACAAGCTCGCCTGTTGTTCGATAAAATGCCCAACAGAAATTTGTACACATGGAATGCAATGATTGGCGGATGCTGTCAGAACAAGCAATCCCACAAGGCGTTAGCGCTGTTTCAAGAATTGCTTGCCGAAGAAATGTTCGAGCCGGATGATGTCACTGTTGTTAGTGTTCTTCCAGCTATTGCTGATTTGGGGGCACTCGATATCGGAAATTGGGTGTACGAATTTGCGAAGAGGAAAAAGTTCGACAAATCCGCAAACGTCTCCACAGCACTGGTCGACATGTACGCTAAATGTGGGGAAATCGAGAAATCAAGAACCGTTTTCGATAATGTTAGGCAAATCGACACGTGTACATGGAATGCGTTGATTAACGGATTAGCACTAAACGGGCGTGCTAACGAGGCGTTAGACGTGTTCACGGAGATGAAGAAAAAAGGGTTTAATCCCAACCATATTACGATGCTCGGCGTTTTATCAGCTTGTAACCATAGCGGTTTAGTGGAGGAAGGCAAAAAATGGTTCGATAAAATGCCGGAATATAATCTAACTCCGAAAATCGAGCACTACGGTTGTCTAGTGGATCTTTTGGGTAGGGCGGGGCGCGTGGTGGAAGCGGAATCTTTGATCAAGAATATGCCGTACGAAGCGAATGGAATAATATTGAGTTCTTTGCTATTCGCTTGTGGATATGCAAAGGATGTAATTAGGGCGGAGAAATTTGTGGAGAAGGCGATTGATTTGGATCCGTTTAACGATGGTAATTATATAGTGTTGAGGAATTTGTACGCGGGCGAGAAAAGATGGCGAGATGTCGAGGAAATTAAAAAGTTGATGGCGAGTAAAGGGGCTAAGAAAGAAGCTGGATGTAGTGCTATCGAGATCAATAGTGAGGTTTTCGAGTTTGTTGCGGGGAATAATAAAATGAACCGTACCCGTTTGGTGGAGACTCGTTCGGTGTTGGATCAACTGCGATTGCATATGAAGGTGTGGGACCCACTTTTGGCGGTATAGTTTACACGCATCCACGTGTATGTGTGTGTGAATCAAAGGCGGGAAACTACTCGGTGTATGCTATTATTTCTGAAAAATGCCGATTTTACCCATGCAGACATGACATTTATATATGCTATTTTTTATACATAAAAATTAACCTCTGGAGTCCTCTACACGGAATCTTTATTCTTCTTAAATAACACCTTGACAACTTTTTTAGTATTACCATTACCCCTATGAGGTTAATTTTCGCGAAATATTCACCGCAGTCAAAAGATTCTGTGAAAAATCTATAACAAACGTCAGGGCTTTTTTTGGTAAGTACAGATAGGTGGGGGCATTTTTCATAATTTAACCTAATTTCCGAGAGGTTTTCGTAATTTACCCTAAAATAAATATTGCTATCTGAAATGGAAACCAAGCTCAACAATATATAGACAATGTCACCTTAAAAATTACCAAAATTTTGCATAACAATATATGCAACTGACTCTACATTCCTCAGAAAACTATATGCAATTAATCCATATGTAAGAAATAATATGTGCCGAAAGAATTGGACCACTTCACAATTTACAATCTTGAAAAAAATAATAATAATTAAAAAAAACCCTATATTAACATATTTGCAGATTTAATTCATCATTTAGGACCAGCTTTTACTATTCTGCCCCTCTTACTCTTGCTTTTTTCAATAGCATCGACATCTTCTTCGATATCCCGTTTTCTTTTCGGCATTTGATTATCCCTCGGAAAATCAGGTTTTGCTAAAACCGGAGATTTTTGTACCGGTTGGATTAGTTCCTCATAATTTCTCATCACTTCCATCGCCCTATGGTTATCGATTAGAAGATCTTCTTCTTCTTCTTCTTCCTACAACAATTAAAAAAAAATTAAAATTATTACCAAATGCAGCAAATCAAGAAAGTAAATCAAGATTTATTCAATAAAAAAAAGACTCACATTTGGAAATATAGATGCAAGAATATCGTCATTTATGTTTCCATTTGCATCGTGAAAAGAATCTCCTTGACTATCGATTCCGAGTTCGGGATGGTCAATAATATACCCTTGAATAAGCTGATACGCAATAGCATCCGCCATCGACATATTTCTCCCACGATTTAGAGGAGAGCTAATTAAATCATTATCGGAAATATCACTAGAAGACGATTTCCCGACTTTTTCACTATTTACCTTCTCCGGTAATTTTCCATTTTTTTCGGTTATTACCCTCTCCGGTAATTTTCCATTATTTCCGGTTATTACCTTCTCCGATAATTTTCCATTTCTTTCGGTTATTACCCTCTCCGGTAATTTTTCATTATTTCCGGTTATTACCTTCTCGGGTAATTTTCCATTTTTTTCGGTTATTACCTTCTCGGGTAATTTTCCATTGTTTTCACTTACGACCTTCTCAGCTAATTCTCCGACGTTTTCACTTATTACCTTCTCGGCTGTTTTTACGTCGGTTTCACTTTTGACCTTTTCGACCCTACTCTTCAATTTACCGACCCGTGACTGTAAAAAAACAATCTTGCGGAGTATTTGCTCCAAAGAATTATCATCGTTTCCATTTTCGATGCATAAGGATTGATCGTCGCCCCAAAATCCAACGTCAGTGGCAACTTTTTGATTCGCCTCTGTTACAAAATAATGAAGCCCCGTCAAATAAAAATACAATCTTTTTTTAGATTACACTCGAAACTACGACCCGTTTAAAATAAGAAATTGATCAATTCACAACTCACCACGATTCCTCAACTCGCCTTCGACAAAAGCACCCCGATCGGAACCCTTCTTACTCACTGCAAAAATACTACGCATAAATAATTCTTAACTCGCGCAAAGAAAAAAAACAAAAAAAAAGGGGGCAAATTACGGCCACCCCTTAAGTTAAGGTCAAATTACGAAAAAACCCTCATGTTTGAGAAATTACAACCACCCCCTCAAATATGTATTGTCTTACACGTCCACTTCAAATTTACCTAGTGAAGGAGGGGTTTTTTCGTAAAAAAAATTACATAGTTAAGGGGATAGTTGTAATTACCCAAACAAGAGGGGTGTTTTTAGTAATTTGACCTTACCCCAAAGGGGTTGCCGTAATTTACCCCCCCCCCCCCCACATAAAAAGATAATTTTGAGAGCAAAGAAATAATGTACCATAGTAAGAAAAAATGTTGTGATGCGAAATATACGGTAATAAATCCTTTGTTTTTTCAGCTCTTCTTCGTTTCTTCCTTTTCCGAACCTCGTTTTTTCCACCATGGTTTTGGTAAAAGGGTATTGATTTTACACCAAGGCCTTGTTCCAATGCAGATTTCTCTAACCAAGCCTGCTTTTGCTGACTGTACTTCCCGAGCTGTACGTCGTACATTCGCCCTTGTTCCTCAAGTTTCTTGATTTGCAATTCAACCCATTTACAACGCCACCTCAGCGGCTGAACATACGACCTCCAGTCGTTAGTCAGATCTTTCTTCCTAAAGATCAAAAAAAAAAAATCATGAAAAAATACGATCATACGGGTGAATTTTACGAAAGACACGTATAAAAGACCAAAACAACCTTTATAATGCTTAAAATAGTTGGATTGATAAGGATAGAACCGGAAAAAAAAAATCATTCTTGAAACTCTAAAGCGACAAATAATATATATATTTAATTTAGCATAAATTATATCATGAAAAATACGATCATACGGGTGAATTTTATGATAGACACATATAAAAGACTAAAATAACCTTTATAATGCTTAATATAGTTGGATTGATAAGGATAGAACCGGAAAAAAAAATCATTCTTGAAACTCTAAAGCGACAAATAATATATATATATATATATATATATATATATATATATATATATATTTAATTTAGCATAAAATTATATCATGGAAAAATAAATTTGAGAGGGAAAAGAATAAAATACCGTAGTCTGAAAGCATCATCGAATCCGAAATTGAGATCGAAATCATCGTCACCGTGTCGGTACAAAGGCTCCGAGTCATCACAGTCGTCGAACGAACTCGAGCTTTCGGTTGCGTCCAAATATTCCTGTGCTTCGACGCCGGAATTTGTAGCTTCCGTTATGTTGACTTTCTCAGTTTGGTCAACCGCTCTAGATGCGAAATTCCTACACTCGTTTTCGAGTTCTTTATCGAATGTTGGATTCGCTTCGTAGGTTGATGAAGCCTTCATTTTTGCTTTTAATTTATCTCCGGCTGTGATTTCGGGTCCCATCGAGAGAGAGGGCAAACAACACATAGATTTAATCGAGTTTTTCGTTCTGCAAAATCAATAAAAAATCGGAAGAACAATTCTTGAAAACGAAACGAAAAACAGCCATTCCGAAACCGAAAACATGATCATTAAAAAAAATTAAAAAAATTGCTGAGCATATGATAATAAAATGAAGCAAATCCCACTATGATAATACATCAAAATAAACCGAAATCGAAACCGAAACCGATATTTAGAACACATTAAGCAAATCCCAATATGGTAAATAATATCAAAATAATAAAAAATAATAATAAATTAAAAAAACAATTGCGATCAGAACTCATTCGAAACAAACACTGCAAGAAACCAATATTTCAAACAGATTAAGCAAATCCCATTACAAAAAATCAAGATTTTTTTTTTTTTTATTTGAACTCAATCATTACTAAAAATCAAGAAATAGTACCTGAACAAAATTTCTGAACAGCCACCGCCGGAGTTCGTCGTCCCACCGTCGATTACGCGGCGGTGGGGGGAGAGAAACCAGGTTCGTCGGTGATCCTTTTTGGGGGGCCAAAATCTTGGGGTTTTAGTTTCTACACGTGCGGAAAAAGAAAAAGAATTAAATAAAAATAAGAAATTTGATTAAATAATAAAACTCTTGAATTTTTGGAGTTTGTGAAATCGTCGATTCTCTCTGTCAGTCAAATTATTTTCTTGTTTGCTTACCTTTTTTTCTTGAATTTATTACTTTATTTCATTGTACTTTTTTTCCTTTTATATTAATTTATTAATTGTTAGTTTTGGTATATCAGGATTCTTAGCAAATTATTTCTTGAGAGTCCAAAGATTTGTTTTTTATTTATTTTATGGAGTAATATTTATATATGAGAGTATGATTCGCTATAAATACTGAAGAAAACGTGACGTGGATATTGATATTAAAAAAAGAAATTCCAAAATTGATTGAATGTATTTCCCACGAGTTCAATAGTTTATGAATTTACTAATTTGATGTGTTGCCAATATGAATTTAATTAGTACTTTTATTTTATGTGTCATCAATTATTACTAGAAAAGTTCTTTTATTTTTTTTATTTTTAAATAAATAAAACAAATGGACGTATTTTATTAAAATTTTGCTCCATTTATATAATTAGTAAAATATAATTAATAATCGAGTAAAAATCAATATATTTGTACTCGATTTATATATTACTAGTAACCATAACCCGTGCGTTGCACGGGTGCCATTATAAAACAAAAGATATTTAAAACTTAATATGTTAAATATAATGAAATTAAATAATTGAGAATACATCATATCATAAGAAAATCATAAAAAGATGAATGAAAATAATATTGAGAACTTGATTAATACAATCAACAATAGTTTTCACGATTGACAAATCAAACCCAAGGCTCTATAGCTTGTCGAAGTACAACATATTGTCACTTGCCATCTCTTGCTTCATTGTTTCTCAATCCTCAAGAGTCAAGATTGATACAAAACTGTGTAGTAAAACTGAGAAGAGTTACAACATACTGAATGGTATGCATGTATGAAAATGTAAGTAAACTACCAAGTAGGGGCTATAAAAACGATCAATAGATTGATACCGGTAAAAACCAAAAAAAATAATTTTTACAGCTCACAAATTTACCTATCAAATGTTCTCAGAAAAAGCAGCATCGGCAAAAATACCAAAATGGTATTTCCATAAGGCAAGTCTTCAGAGGAGCATTATGCGCTTTAACAGTCAATCTATCAACTAAAATCACCAAACAATTGAACCAAGAAATATCGACCCGAAAACCTTCTAGGGCTTCCCTAGTCCCTCTTTAAGAACATGTTACGCCTTTTCCCATGTAACTATGTCTCCAAGATACTTCTCTGGTCTTTGGAAAATAAAATAAGGATATTTTTTTCTTCAATATCCACAAAAATCAGGTTTTACATGTACATAAAGTTATGGTATATATGCACTTAGAAGTTAGGACCATGATAATGATAGAAATTCTTCGAAAAAATATACATAGTAAAATATAACATAATTTGAAATTAAAAACTATTTCCAGATTCCACGTATATGGCTTGATTAAATCACATAAGTTGTTGAAGGAATCACATAAGAATTATCAACTATCGGGATCAAAACCATACCCAAGTTCAGGTTGGAGTTCGGGTCCAGACTATTGTCTGAAGAGAAATTTGACGAATTCCAATTTCATCTTACCATTGCCATCTCATAATTCTCCTCTTAGATTCTCTAATCGACGATTCAAATCCGTCAGTCCCAACTGCAAAACCTGGAACATCATATTCTACACTGAACAGAACAATTGCATACTCTTCATCTTTGCTTCCACAATTTATCCAAGGTAGCAATAAATGACAAAACCTACCAAAGTAAGGTCGAAAATTAAATATAATATAGTCCTTAATTATTCAGCAGTTTTAGTGAAAAAAAAATAAGAAAAGAACCCTTAAATGCTCACTCATTATTTTTGTCTGAAAGCGTCTTTCGTCATGTTATCCCACTTCTTGACATCACTTGTTTTTCCAAATTTTCACTCACCAAAATTGCGGAGTTATATAGAAACTTGTGTGCATCAGGGAGCCTCTGTATTCCCCGTCATTCTCATAATGTAACTACAACAAACAAATGGGGTTAAAGGCGTTGTATGAATTTCTAGCAGAAAACGGATGAAAAAAATCAAACATTCATATCTATTCCTAAATTGTTGTATAAGATCCTCATTATCTGATATCCTTTTGACAGTGATAATCTGCTAACATGCTGATTTTTGCTTTGAATAGAATGTCTCTACCAAAAAATGCATTGTCGCGTGCATTCTACAAATCTGTGACAAATATCAAATACCATAATATCATTAAGAGATACATTAAATCCAAAAAGTTGTTTACAATTATGTTTAATTACTTTCAACGAAATTACCAACTTCTGTAGACTTGGCACCAGTGTATCAACTTGTTTTGGTAAATCAAATTACCAAAATTTAGTCAAAACGAAGAAAAAAATAACATATGTTGGAAAACGAAAAAAAGCACATGCAAATATATAAAAATCGGAAACTAAGTAATACATCCAATTGTTAACAATAAAACCAAAATGATTAATGGAAATTTGATGTCAGGCGATTGTAGAAACAAATCGAATACAATATATAATCCTAATTTCGAAACACAAAACATAACTGCCCGACTTACTTGTTAAGAAAGATCTGACTTATCTTTGTCCTATCTTTGTTGTTTGCCTTTTTCCTATGTATTCGAATTTACTAAGCAAATCTTGTAGAAATGAAGTGAGAAATGGTGGGTGATGATGCTAAAAATAGACCACCTTAAATAGTTGAGATCGAAGGAGCTGGGAGAGCAAAGTGGATCGCTGCTCACGTGCTAGATGGCCCTGAGATACCTGCGAACAAAGAACACGTGAACTAGGCCGGGGGTTGATCCGGCGGAAACCCCTCCGACGCTCAAGTCAGACGTGAAGATAGTCGGTAATTGTAGAGAGAATTCGAATTATCGTATTACTCAAATAATATGGCGTACCTTTAATAAATGATTCCGTCGTTATTTATACTCCGACGATTGGGTTGTGGTAATTGT
>NW_012192955.1:647976-730927 GCF_000504015.1 Erythranthe guttata
GTGGGGCCAATGCATCCATATGATCGCATTTTAAGGCATAACTCTTCATTTTAAGACTATTAAGAATGAATAGACACAATTCTTCAGTTTATGGTAAGTTTTTCGTGAATACACATGTGAAGTACGCTTTATTCATCAAGTAAGTACAAGTCTAGTGTTAACAAGGTATCTTCGAATAGACTAGAAAGTATTTGTTGTTCATTTTTATGGTACGCTTATATTCTTTATACAAACTAATTAATCGCAAAATAAAGTAGCATGTGTTCAAAAGGTAAGTACATTTCATAGAAACATATAGTACAATGGATACAATGGAAAAGTACGAAGCGAGCTAATCAATAGTAATATTATTAGCTCTACAACAAAAGGACAGATTGTTTATGGCACAAAAACACATTCATTTGTTAATTAATTACAAAAAAACACAAAAACCCCAAAACACTTCCAAGCGTATAGTATTTCCCCCAAACCAGAAGGCCCGATCTTTTACATTGTACGCTTGCATGAGAGACACAACCCTATGGAAGCTGTGGTTTATTTTAGGCATGTCCATGTAGTGATAGAAGGGATTTTTCTTCAGTACTTCATAATGTTGTTTCTTCATCACTTTTTTCACACCTTCCATGGTTGTTTGAAAAGCGATCGGTGAGCACCTGCAGCCTATTGATAGCTTGCTGCAATCTTCTTTTACATCAATTCCTGCAATTACATACACATAAAACTACAATTATAACAAATACAACGTACTATAAAGTTCCACATGTCAATACCATCCAAAGTTACTAGTAATACCATTCAAAGGCACTAGTAATACTATTATGGCATATGACTTATACTACAGGACCATCAAACATTAGACTTCTAGTACCACATGTCAATACCATCCAAAGTCACTAGTAATACCATTCAAAGGCACTAGTAATACTATTGTGGCATATGACACATACTACAGAACCATCAAAGATTATACTTTCAGTACCCTGTGTTAATACCGTCTGAAGTCAAGAGCAATACCATTATTACATATGACATATCCCTTGTTGGGACTAAATGCTTTCGGGACAGTACTTCGAGTACCCTGTGTCAATACAATCTAAATGCACTATTAATACCATTACTGCGCATGACACATACCCAGTACGAAAACTACAATAAGCCTCTTTCCCATATCCTATATGAAACCCTTGTTAGGACTCAAAATGCTTTGGGGACATGCTAATGTCACCGAAGAATAATACCCATGAGGAAACTGTTACAAAATCATGAAATTCGACAACAAATAAATGATCTTTGCAAACCCAAACAACAGAAAAACAGATATTGGAACCGATTTAATGATTAGGGAAAACACCGAATAAAGTCGAGGCATAATACCCATGAGAGGATATGTTCAAAATCATGCAATTCTACAACAAATAAATCTTTTTGCAAGCTTAAGCAACACCCAAATGGGTCTGTTTCCAAGAAAATGAAAGAAGAAAAAAATCAAACCTTGTTGTTTACCCTGCTTCACCATTGTCGAGAAATGGGTTTGTTTATTTTTATTTTTCCTTTCGTTTTATAATTTTTCTGCGTTTTGTTGATTCTTCGTGCTTCGTTGTTTCCTCCTTCTTTGTTGTTTCTTTGTTCTTCGTTTCTTCTCTGTTTAGCTTCTTTCTTGTTGTTTGATTTTTGAAATGTAACGGGCAAAGAGCGTGTAACACAAACGGCGCGTTGGAGGTTGGAAATAAGTTATGTAAAATTAGTATAAAGTAAAGGGTATTTTAGTATTTGCACATTTTATTAGGGACTGAACTGCATGTTAGGCGCGTGAGTAGGGACTGAATTGCTTGGGGAAACTACCTAGGGACTGATCTGTGAGTTGAGTTTTGGATTAGGGATTTATCTGTAGTTTCCCCTTTTACAAACTACCAAAACAAAAAGAATATTGTGTACTGTGTTTTGTTCGGAGTGGTGGACCGTTCTTGTGTGAAAAAAATGTGAAAATAAAAGCTGACTAAAATGCCCCTAAATTTAGGTTTAGGATTATAGTTCAAAATATCTTCCTTTTATATATAAGATACTAGGGCAAATTACGGCCATCCCACGAGGTATGACCAAATTACGAAAACTCCCCTCTTGTTTGGGTAATTACAATCGCCCCCTCTTTTTGAATATTTTTACATAAAATTTATGTAATTCGGATATTTACCGAAAAAAATCGTATGTTAGTTCGATAAACGGTATGAAATGTTGTCCTACCAAAATTTCGGTTCGGTTTTACCGAATTAACATCCCTAAATTTGCCTATGGAGAGATTTTTTCATAAGATAATATATAGTTGATGGGGGAGACTGTAATTACACAAACAGGAGGGGGTTTTCGTAATTTGACCATAACTCAGGGGTGTCCATAATTTGCCCGTACGATCCATTTATAAATTAGTAAATTATACGAAATTATGGATGATAAACACTTGATGCATGATTAATCGAATCAAGTTGGATTTGTAGCTAGCAAAAAGCCAATCTTATTATCTTATGACGATGCTCGGAACCGACGATTCACTGCTCGAAACACGCGGTTCAAGGTAAGGAACATTCGACATTTTAAACATTTATTCATCATCCACTTATAGCCTGCTTGGCTAAACTTATTTTAAAGCACTGATAAGTTGCTCTTACATTTGATAAGTTACTTTAAGAGTTGATGAGTTACGTCTTATTTTTAAGATTATTGTTTGAAAGTGATTGAATAATGAGTTTACAAACTATTTTTACTATCTAAATAGCTTTCAATTAGCTTATTTTTAGAATTTTTAAAGATCTTAAAAAAAAAAAATTACCAAACACTTTGAAAGAACTTATAATCATTTAAACATCTTATAAACTATTTTCAACTACTTATAAACACGTGTCAAGCTACAAGTGGACAATTACACCTTTTCTACTCATGTAGATGTAGTTAGGTGCGGTTTCGAGTCTAGTTTGTACGTGGCGACTGCACTAGTCGACATGTACGGGAAGCTGGGCCGAATGAGTTTCGCTAGAAACCTGTTCGATGAAATGCCCGAGAGGAGGCTGGTTATATCAGAAGTGGATTATGGATGCTGCAGAATCGCTCGGGTGTTGTTCGATAAAATGCCCCACATAGTTTTTACCTTGAACCTCATTTTTACCACCACAGTTTTGCGAAAAGGGAAGCGCGTTTACACCAAGGCCTTCTTCCAATGCAGATTTCTATAACCGAACCTATTTTTGCTGTACTTATATTAAGAAAACACATATTAAGAAAATTAATAAATATTGGTGAATTTCAGGAAAATACAAATATAAAAGACTAAATTTACGCTTAAAATGCTTAACGTTAATTCGACTTTGAGATATATGATGAGTGTTCATTTTGCATTATTTTCACTTATCTATTCTTCGAGTTTTGGTCTTCATTCGTCCGAGTTTTTGGCTTTATTTGTATATATTATGTTGTTTTTGTTTTATTTATATTTTAGGTAAAGAGAAGCTATTTTTGCTGATTCGAAACGATTTTGAAAGCGAAGCCGAAAATCAAACCAAACACGTGCAAAAGTGCATTATCGCGGGTTGTGGCACTATTTCGTATTTCAAGCATAACTTTTGCATACGACCTCCGATTGAGCTGATTCAAGTGACCTTAGAAAGCTAACTTCAAGATCTACAACTTTTGTGAAACGAAAAATTGTCAAATTCGGGCTACAAAAGGGTCAAAACAGTATTTGAAGTTGGCGCAGAAGACCAGATCGCGATCCAGCCTTTCTGGGTCGCGATCTGGGGGGTCTTACAGAAGGTTTTCTTGATCAGGACCCAGATCGCGATCCAGACTTCCTGGATCGCGATCTGGGGGGTCTCACAGTACATTTTTTGATCAAGAACCAGATCGCGATCCACCATTCCCGTATCGCGATCTGGAAAGGCGGTGCGCAGTTTCCAAGGCTGCCAGATCGCGATCCAAGAAGCCAAGATCGCGATCTGGGCACAAAATTCGAGACGAGATATTTTTCTTTGATTTCCTACTATAAATAGAAGGTCTCTTATTCATTTTAGAAGCTCTCGACCAACTCTCGATTATCTCTCGACTTCTTCTTCGGTTTTCTATTCGATTTTCGCCAGTTCTTCGCGGGAAGCTTCGACGAGGGTTTCGACTCGGGTTTTTCATAAGCTTTTCTTTACGTTTAGTTTATAATTTCTCGTGTTCTTCATTTTGATGCTATGTTTGTAATGAACTGAACATTTTCTTTTAGGGAAATGAAACCTTGTATATATTGATTTTGATTTCCAGATCTGTGATCTATTTGTCGTTCTTTGATTATGTTTATGTTTTCCTGTATTAAATGCTTTCGATTGTTTGGCCAACAGTTGAATTGATTCTAAATGGGAATGAACTCGAGAGAGGATTTCTCGTTTGATTTTAGGAAAACATAGCTCGGGTTGTGGAAACGGAGACGTGATGCACCTCGGGTAGCCCTTAAGGACTTGACCTAAATGCTCTCTTAATATCAGGTTCTGAACGGAGACGTCGGACCTGTGGGTAGACTCTAACTACACTGGAGACGGGGGTTAGGGTATTTTAGTGTCTGGGTTAGCGAATATAGAATTGACATTAGATTCGGATTTGTAGATCTTTATCGATAGTACATTGGTGAATTTTACCCTAGAAGCCATCACACGTCATAATTCTTCACTTGTTCTGGCGGACCGTTGTTTTTATTTTTGTTTCCTTTTGGCTTCATGTCATCTCCCATCTTTTTCTCCCGTCTAGATAAAGTTTAGGATAGTATAATTACGGTACTTGGTAGATTTAGGAACTTAATTCCCTGTGGATCGATATCCGGAATTCACTATTCTGCAAAATGCGATATTGTACACTTGCGGTTATTTATACGTAGGTTTTACGCATATCAATATACCAGGGGTCTCTTGGATTCTTCGGCAGAATTAGCAACTGCGTCGAATCCAACGTATGAAAAGAACACGACAGTTGACCCGGTCAATATTGACTTAAACCCGTTTGGGGCAAAAGGTCTCGAATTTACGACATCAACCTTAAATGCTCCAACTATGATGACAAAAAGAACCACAGTCATGATTGAATTCAATATCGAAGATTCTCCGACGCCTCGACAAAGAACCACAGTCAGAAGAATTAAGAGTATAGGAGCTAAAATATTCATCGCAAAAGGTCCGAAAACTTTTTCACCATGGCCCACGCAACTCGGGATATTATCCTTGAGGAAGGGAATCAACTATAGTACAGTTACCACACAGCTAGCTAAACTACGCGCTATGATAATCGAGCATTAACTGGGCAAAGACAAGCAAAGCAGTTAGCTCGTTGAAAGCTGTGTATGTGTAGAGATAAGCTACCCCGACAACTTCTGGAAAACGTGTCGACAGGTCAGCGTAACAGAGTGCGTTCAGCCCACAAGCTAAACCTGCTATTGCGAAACTAATTGTAACTCCTGCATTGATGAGTTATACGGAATGAGAACATCGTTGGACAAAATCAAAACAATGTCGTTCGTTCGAATTCTTCGTAAGATTTTCGTATAGGGGATGACTTTTGGAAAATTAATCGATTATGAATCATAATTGTAATTAGATGCAATCTGAACAATAAAGCCTAATGATATATAGATCAATGATATAGATCAATTCTCTGCAAAAAAAAAAAAAAAAAAAAAATTAATTCTAGACTAGGGCAGGAACACCTCCATGACTATGCTTAAGATTTAGATTTCCTATATAAACCCAGGGCTTCGTTTTATTTTCCCCCCACTCTCACTATCTGCAAAAAAAAAGCCCTCCTCTTCCCCTCTGCCTCCATTAACAAGTCTCTCTCTAACCTCCTCTCTCTTCTCTCTCTAAGAATTTTGCAGTTATTCTCTCTTCTCTCTCTAGAATTGCAGTTAATCTCTCTAATCTCCTCTCTAATTGCAGAGTTACACAATAATGGCGGCACCGAGCTCATCTCAGGCAGCGGCGGACACGGCGGCAGCGGCAGACACGGCGGCAGTAGCAACAAGCACTTCTGAGATCTATCTACCGGCTGAGATCTATCCGTCCTTACTGGTAGTAACCTATGCTCTCCAACATAGGTATGAGTGGAGCTCTTCGGCGGCGGCAGCGAGCTCTTCTCTCGGAAGCGAGCTCTTCCGCCGAAAGATTCAATTTTGATTTCTAAAGTCATGCAGACGAGACCATTGGAATCTCGGTTAACTTACCATTGGAATCTCGGTTAACTCTATCGAGTAAGGGTAATACATAGTTTATTTTTATGATATCAATTTTGACATTTTCGAGTCGATTGGAATCTCGGTTAAGTCTCTCGGGTAAGGGTAATACATAGTTTATTTTTATGATATCAATTTTGACATAACTGATCCAGAATTTGATCAGAAGAGCAGAAAGATGATATCTACTTTGCTTATCAATATGGGAAGGATAAGGGTAATACATGGTTTATTTTTATGAAAGTTTTATTAGATCATCCTTATTTATATCAAGAGAATTTTCTAATCATAACTAGAATGGTCCAGACATACTTTGATCTAATGACTATTATTCGTATATTAGAACTACACATAAATTATTTAGAAGTTTTAGAAATCTAAATATTTCTCCAAAGACTAGAACATGTTCAACTTTTTTGGATTTGGCTAGATGATCTAGTAAATTGAAACTTGTTGGATTGCTGCTCTTTTTTTTTTTTTTTTTTTTGATTTTTTTTTTGATTTGGAGGTTGGACTACAAAATTACCATTCTCGATTTGAAATTACTATGAACCGCAGAGAAGGAATCTTCGCTGAAAACCATCAACTTAGTCCAAGATTCTTCGACTCCACACTCTTTCATCAAGTTGTGCGCATGAGGTGGGCCCGCTTATCTATTGGACAAAATTCTTCGATACATAATACCGAATCACGATTGCTATTGTCGTCTTGCTCATCGTTGTACGCATGCCAATGGGCATTGCCGTTGAAGAGGATCCCTATTATGCTGTAGGAGCCGAAAGAGATGACTTTCTTGAACTCTTGCGTTGACTTCCAACGATTATTTATCACAACTTCTGTCGGGTGGTGGTGGTGGTGGTGCACGGCCGTACAACGAGGTGCATTTTGGACAATTTTGTCCCTAGGAAAACATTGTACTCGCTGTCGTGGTGTCCTAACCAGAAGCATGTCGTTCTGTCGGAAAATACCTTTATTTTATTTTTTAGTACTCTGTTAACTGAGAAGTCACAGCTGACACAATCGAGTTCATATTAATTGATTAACCAACACATTTACAGCTAAATTCTCGAAAAATTAACTATATTATTACACGATATAACAGACACCTCAGAAGCTTAATAGACAAATAATAACACAAGAGATGAACTTACATTAACACGTGTTAATCTATCGAGCTTCTTCAGTTGGTGCACGATGGTAAACAATGGACGAATTTGAATTTAGAGGGTCCGCGTGATATTGCCCGTAAAATGCGTAGATACCGACTGTAACAATTCCGAGGACTATAAATCTCACCCATGCTTCATAGTGCAGCTGCAAAAGAACATATTTAAATAAAATTTGATTATTTTTAAGAAGTTTATCCAATTGCAATTCATCATGGTTATATATTTAATAATGAAGGTAGTGAATATGAATTACCTGAGCGAAAAGAAAAATGTTGAAGAAAATGCTAATCGATGGAATAATCGGAACTCCAGGACACGAGAAACCTGGCGGGTCTGTATAGACCTGCAAAAGGCAGAAAATTATTAGTTATTAATCCTAGGTTTTGCCAATGTTTGTAATAACTAGGGGTGAAAATTGGAACGGAATTTCCAAATTTTGCCGAATTTTTTATCTGAGTATTTCCAATTTCGGACCAATATTTTTCATTCTGAATTTTGAATGTTCCGATTTCCAATTTCTTTTTGGAACGGAATTGGAATACATATTAGATAACGATTCCAATACGATTTTTTGACTAAAAAAATGAAAGTACGGAAATTTCTAATTCTGGAATAAAAGAAATTCATTCAAATTTCTGAAAATTTGATTTTCGAATTTTACGATTTTTTTTGGGAATTGTTTTCTAATTCCAATCTCATCATACAAATGACATGCATGACGAATTGCATATTTAACTTACTTGTCGTAGATAAAGAGCCGCGGCGGAAAAAACTGCAATAACAGCAGCTAAGAGTGTAAAAACATACGAAGCATCAAAACGAAAGAAAACTCCAGCAGCAAAACCGCAACACGCGATTGCGGAAAGGCAAATGACGCCTTCGCCCCTTCTAGAAACTCTCCCACCAAAACCCTCGCCAGAAATCTTATCTTTCCAGCGGAGAGTTACTACACATGCCGAAACAACGGAATATCCTGTCTGAAAAACAAATCCATTTTCAGGTCATGTAGGAACAAGGTTCAAGTCTACCAACTTTTCATGATTCAAAATAAATTAAAAATAAATAAATAAATAAACATACCAAAGATCCAACGGACAAGATATGCGAGAGCACACGAACATTAAGAAGTCCTGACAAGACAATTGCTATAAGACCAACCCAAACTTGCGAATGAATCGGGGTATGTCGTTTTGGGTGTACTCTGGCGAATATGGCTGGTAATAAACCGTCTCTTCCAAGTCCAAGATATAATCGAGACTAATAGGAATAATAAATCAAAATAAGTCTAGTATTAAAATTATAAAAAAAATAATTAAAAAAATAAATTAAAATTGCAGTTCACCTGAACATAAAGACCAACTAAAAGTGTTGTAGTAAGTCCAGCAACAGCACCAAAGCTGATTAACACAGACACATATCTCATGCCCCTTGTAGTAAAAGCCTCAGCTAAAGGAGCATCTTCTCCGAGAAATTGGTACGGAACCATTCCGGTGAGTACTAAACAAACACCGATATATAATGCAAGACATACTAGGAGGCTACCGATTATGCCAAATGGTAAATCCCTCTGAAACATGACAAAAAAAATTTTTAGTAAAGTAAACGGAGTTATGTAAGTAAACTTGACTTTGAGATATACCTGGGGTCTCTTGGATTCTTCGGCAGAATTAGCAACTGCATCGAATCCAACGTATGAGAAGAAGACGACAGTTGACCCGGTCAATATTGACTTAAACCCGTTTGGGGCAAAAGGTGTCCAATTTGAGACATCAACCTTAAACGCTCCAACTATGATGACAAAAAGAACAATGAGTACCTGCCGAAAATATCTCATACTGTCAGCTATTTACTGCTAATTATGAAACATAATTCATAACATTCTAAAACATGTAAGAATGTAAGAAGATACATGCGCCGCATAAGCCCTAAAGACAATTATAACTTTCCCCTTTAATCTTAAAATTTGTTATTACATCTTTGACGATGGTTAAAAAAAACCTAAAAAATGATGGTGAAGAAGCACTTAAAGAACACCAACATCACACACTTGTATTTCCATATAAGCCAGTAATATTCAATAATACGCAGATAAAAAAGGGAAGAAAAAAAATGCGAAGAAACTAAGTTCACCTTTGTAACTGTCATGATTGAATTCAATATCGAAGATTCTCCGACACCCCGACAAAGAACCACAGTCAGAAGAATTAGGAGTATAGGAGCTAAAATATTAATCGAAAAAGGTCCGAAAACTTCTTCACCATGGCCCACCCAACTCGGGATATTATCCTTGAGGAAAGGAATCAACTCTAGTACAGTTACCACATAGCTAGCTAAACTACGCGCTATACTTGCAGCACCGATATGATAATCGAGCATTAACTGAGCAAAGACGAGAAAAGCAGTTAGCTCGTTGAAAGCTGTGTATGTGTACAGATATGCTCCTCCGACAACTGCTGGAAAACGTGTTGACAGCTCAGCGTAACAGAGTGCGTTCAGCACACAAGCTAAACCTGCTATTGCGAAACTAATTGTAACCCCTGCATTGATGAGTTATAGGGGATGAGAACATCGTTGGATGGAATCGAAACAACGCCGTTCGATTTTTTCGTAAGATTTTCGTATAGAGGATGACTTTTGCAAAATTAATCGATTATGAATCATAGTTGTAATTAGATGCAAAATCTGAACAATAAACTTTTTTCCCCAATTTCTGCTATGGCATTTATTGATAAAGCCTACTGATATAGATCAAACATTGTATTATTACTTAATACTGAATCAAATTCAAATGCAATTGAAATTCAAATGAACCAGGAAAGAAAAAAAAAAGGAATCAAAACCACTGACCTGGACCAGCATCGCGAGCAACGGTGCCGGTGACGACGAATATACCGGCGCCGATGGAAGCGCCGATGCCGAGTAGAATCAAATCGAAGAGGCCAAGTCGTCGGACGAGTCCGTCGCCGGAATTGAAACGGACGGCGATATCCACCGCCGGAGATAGGGGTTTCGATCGGAGTGCCGACGAGCAGAAACGAGAGAAGAAAGAAGACGACGGCGACGATGAGGAGGATGACGTCATTGCTGAGTTCAGCTCAATCTACGTGCGGTGATAAACAACCGTGGGAAAATTGAGGACCTCGTTTTTTTTGGGTATATAGAGATGGGGGGAATCAAATGTACAACCACTTAACCGTGAGGTACTACCAACAAAGCTTTACTGGTACGAACGTTCGAAATTGATTGAACAGTTATTGTTCCGTGTTTGGGCAAAGTTTCTATTTTGCACGTTTTGCCCATTGGTGAAAATACACGTGGCATAGTTTGAAGGTACACTGTTTTATATTTAAAATTAATTGAAAATACTATTATGATTTTACGTTGTAATTAATTATTTTAATCTTACTACTAAGGCGGTGTTTACAAATGATTATTTAAAAGCAGAAGTTAATGATTGTGAGTTAAGTCGGTTTTAAGTGCTTATTTCTAAAAGTTGGCGGTGTTTGCGATTATTCCGAAAAATGAACTTAAATAAAATAGTAAGGTTAGCGGTGCTTTTAAAAAAATCTTAAAACAAATTATTTTAAGAGAAGCAAAAGCAAAAATTGATTTTGCAAACATCTGAAAACAGATTATGAGCAAAAAAAGCTCATAATCACTTTCAAAAATCTTTTGCAAACACCACCTAAGACTTTCTGAAACTAAAATACAAAAAATCAAAATATAAGTCTAAGGGACCTGTTTCGGCAAGCTTATTCTAAATAACTGATAAGCTTTGATAAACTCTTACGTCTTATTTTCAGAATTAATTTTTACATCAAAAAATTCTTATTTGCTCTCCACCGGCCTATTTTTGAATTTTTAATCTTTTTCTGAAAAAACTACCAAGCACTTTTGAAAAAATTATAAACTCTTTTTAACAGCTTATGAGCTCAGCAAAACACCCTCTAAGAGCCCGTTTGACTAAGATTATTTTAGATCTTTTATAAAAATATTGCCAAACAATTTTTAAGAGCTTATAAGTTATTAAACATCTTATAACATATTTTGAACAACTTATAAGCTTAGCCAAACATACTCTGAATATCTGCTTAATTGCTAACTTAAGCAAGAGCCAATTGCTTTGACATTCCCACAAAGCTCAAAAGCTAAATCTTTAACAACTCCACGTCAGCATCAGAAAAACCAAAGACTCAAAAAAGAAAAAAACTCAGCAAAACAGAGTTCAGGCTAAAAAAAATGTAACTAAAAAAATATATATATATCAAACCAAAAACCTTCACTGGGACCGGCCTTCAATTTATATACGAGACGAGACCCCCGTTTCTCGAGATATAATTTATGTATATTCCGACCTAAGATTCAAGACTGATGCTGCTCCAAATTACGAAGAACAATGCGAGAAAATATCTTGGCCTCTATCGGTGCACCTGCGGCTGCCGCAGCCACACGCAACAACCGTGGAGCTGCAGCCTTCTGGAGAAGCCCTACGTGGTGCATCGCATGCCGTCCCCCCGGGATTGTGAACTGCCGTCGAGAAAAAGTCAGCAAAAATTCTAGACAGTTCCGATACGCTATATACACACACACACACACACACGAGCACATTGTGCACAAGGAGAATTAATGTGATTCATCTAATACCTGAAGAAGAGCAAATGCAGCACACGATTTCAGTGTAGGATTAGGGTTTCGTAGCATAGCAACGAATCTTCCGATTTCAGCTCCACTTGAGTAAATAAAATAAAAGAAAAAGAATCAGCAGAAAATTGCACATGTAAAACAATATACAGTAGAACCTCGATAAATTAATAAGCTCGCTTAAATAATAATTTCTTTCGGTCCCGGCTCGGTAAAAACGTACTAAATTATTAGTTCGATAAATTAATAATTTCGCTAAATAAATAGAATTTCACTAGTCCCGACTATATTAATTTATAGAGGTTTAACTGTATAATGTATATAATGCCATATTGTAGAGAAGAAAATTTATGGCCTAGAAAAATCAGTTGGATTTATAGAGAACGAAGAAAATTCAAGAAAAAAGCTCAACGGTTCATAAACAACATGCAATACATGCATACATATATATATATACAGAAGTGACGTATGATTACATTTAAACCTAGACCCCTCAGGTTTGAGAAATTACATTAACCTCCGCCGAAGATTTGATTTGGCAACCTAAAATTCAAGAAATGACGTTTATACCCTCGTGAAAGTAACGTATGATTACATTTAAACCATTTTACGTTTAGAAAATTAACATTACCAAAAGTAAAACCATACTAGACTAGGACTACTTAAAAAAAGGGTAAATTACACCTAGACCCCTCAGGTTTGAGAAATTACATAAACCCCCCATGAAGATTTGATTTGGCTAAAACTCCACCCCATGAATCACGAAATGACGTTTCTACCCTCGTGAAAGTTACGTATGATTACATTTAAACCCCTCTAAGTTTTAGAAAACTACTAAAAAAAATGGGATTTGAGAGAGAACCTGCATCTCAGATGACCTGCTTCTTCGATACGAGCAGATTCCGTTACATGAGTTAACGCAGCAGGACCCACTGAAGCAGCAGCGGCAGAAAATGCTCGAATATCAGAAAATGTCATAACAAAAGCTTCGATATTTTTCAGTGCCATTCTTCTAGCCCCATCTAGGTTCACACTCTTGGAAGTGCCCTCAGTCGACGTTGTTCCTGTAGGGGCAATATCGTCCATTCTGCACAAACGAAAAAAAAATGCGAACTCTCTTTTACTTAATGATAAAATTAGCCGACACTAAAATTTTAAATAAAATAAAAATCGAATACCTTCCATCAAACATGTAGGAAAGTGCTAATGCAGACATAAAACGTGCCATTTTCGATAAAGACGAAGAACAAAGATGTACTAGGGCAGGAACACCTCCTTCTTCTACAATGCGAAGGGCATTTCCGGAATTGAACGCAAGATTCCAAAGAGCCCCTGCAGCTGTCTCGTGCACATCCTGTAATAAATAAATAAAACATTTAAGCGTTTATCAAGAGGGTTAAATTATGTGCAAGAATCTTTAATAGAAAATGCATGGGTAAAGTTATGAGGTTTCTAGTGTTGACCATTTTGAAAATCTATACAGATAATATTTGTAAAATTACCACAGCATTTGATCGAGCCAACGCTATTAGTGGGGCCACGCCTCCTTCTCGACCAATAGCAATGCTATATTACACGTAAAATTATCCGTTAGTAACAAATAAAAGCTAAATATTCACCAAATGCAATTGAACATTTAAATAGAGTACATAAGCTTATTTAAATATATATATATATATATATATACGAGCTTACCTATTTGCTTCTGACACAGACAATCCCCAAAGAGCACCCGCAGCTCTCTCTTGGAGGCCATGTGAGGCATTTGAGCACGAATGTGCTAAAGCAACCTAAAAACAAGACGAAAAATAAATCAATATATATATATATATATATATATATATATATATATATATATATATATATATATATATATATATATTTTAATGATAGTAGAAGCTTTCGGCAAGTAATTCAACAAATATTTTTTTTAATACATATAAAAAGGTCGTACCAATGCCTCAACTCCGCCAGCTGTGGCAATCGCTTCTCGATTTCTGTCGTGAAATGATAAATTCCATAATGCACCCGCAGCTTCTTGCCTATAACAATCAATATTCAGACACAAAAAAAAAAAATATATATATATATATACATATAATAATAATAATAAATTAATCTTTCATACGACATGTAAAAAAACTTTGAAGACGGAAATCAAATTACTGAAACTTTTGACAGGTAATAATATCATTACCTAACACCATCATGAGGTGCGCGAGTAAGTTGCACAAGAGCATCAATTGCACCTGCCTCTTTTCCTACGGCTGTATTGTTACTATTGCTATCACCATGCGCAGCTAAATTCGCCAAAGCTCGAGCTGCCTGGGTAATAATGGGACCCACAATTAATTAATCGGATGATATTTACGCATAGTGCCATTATGTATTAGGCCTCATTTGGTTCCTAAGATAATATTAGTCAATATAAGATCCGATTCATGGTATAATTATAGATAAAAAAAAAAAACGGGTCGACCCGGAAAATTATTGGGTTTACCAAACATCAAATAAAGTCCAACTATTTAGTTAATCATGGCTAATCTCTCTCGACCAAACGAGGCCTAAGTGTTGAAGTTTATCATATGAGCATTTCTTGAAATGCCACCATATAGTTCAATATTGATCGAACTATTTCACAAAAATGCCACTCACTTCTAGACCGAAAAAACCGACAAAGACAGTGCACAACTCATTGATACAAGGGATTTTACTATTTTTTTTACAATATTGAAACATAATATAGGGTTTGTGTACCTATTAGTTGAAGCAACGGCCTTGAACTAATGTATAATATTCATTGGCATTCATTTAAAAAATAAATAAATAAATCCCACCTGCTCTTGAACTCCTTCGATTTTGCAATTCCGAGCTAGTGTCACTAAAGCATGTACACCACCCATGGAAGCAACTGCAGTGCTGCATTTCTCATCTGCTGCAAGATTTGCCAATGCACCGGCTGCCCGTTCCTAACAAATATCATAAGAAAAAATGATTAAATAGTGATCTGTCGATTTTGGTACACCGTAATAAAAAAAATATAATAAAAACCGAATCTTGAAAAATGTCGAACATACCAAGACTCCTTCACCGCAACTAGACTGTGACCACTTGTATATAAGGTCGACCAGAGCTTTTACTCCACCAGCTTCGGCAATAGCACCCTACAAATAATTTTATTTCGCAACATAAGCATTTAATTATATAACAATATTGCAAGAAAAAATAAATATAATAAATAAATAAAATAGAATAAAAACCTTGTGCTCTTCACCAACGGAGAGGTTCCACAATCCTCCAGCAGCTTCTTCAGCGACCAATCGATTAACAGACCTAGCAAGATTTACGATAATGCCAATGCCGCCTTCTTCAGCCACAAATTTCGCAACTTTAGCATTCACCGATAAATTTGCAATGGCCTACATGAAAAAACATCAATTGTGAATTGATAATAGATAGAGCTTTTCAACACTTTGAGAAATTGATTATTTCGCAATTCTTGAAATTTGTACCTCCGACAAAGCAAAAAAAAATATTACAAGAGCAAGGATACGGTGACAATATCATAAAATGAAATCCCAATTAAAATCCAAGCAAAAAATTTCGAGTTTGGGAGTAAAATCCCTAAAATCTTGAAAATATACGAAATTATTACAATTTTAACGATTTTAAGTGGGGTTCATAATCTGGCTAGAAATCATTTTTTTTTGGGCCAGACTCAATTTTTCCGCTTCAAAACAAGTGAAGCTCAATTAAAGCCGAACCATTTTCAACACTCCCAACGAACGTTTTTTTCATTCAAGCAGCAACAAATGTCCAAGAAACGAATCCAATGGAAAACAAATCACCAAAAACACGTGTCTTATTTATGTTGTTGAACACTTAATTCACGTTGGAAGATGGTTTATACACGTAAATGAGACATAAATTAAAGCTACCTTAGCAGCTTCGGATTGAAGACCCTCATGCCAAGATCGAGCAAGATCTAGGAGAAGGCGTAAGCCGTTATTCTGCATAACCGCTTCAGCTCGTAAAGGATCGATACTCGCGCTCTCATCGTCGGTCACTACAAAAGTTGCAATAGCCGTAGCTGCCCTTTCTTGAACCTCCTCGTTCGAACTCTGCACAAGGCTAAGCAACAAAGGCGCACCTTGCTTGAGCCAGAAGTTATCCAATCCAGGTGGATTGCTCTCGGAAATACGTAGAAGCGAATTCGACACAATCCACTCCAACCAATTTAAAACCTCGTCCAATCTCTTATCCTTCTCCGAATTTCTCCAATGCAGGAAAATATTAGTTTCATTCTCTTTAAGAATGTCGCTGAAGATGGAAACTAGCACTTTACCTTTATGGTTATAGTTATTATAGACGAAAGTGGGGTCCGCTTCGAGTAAAGGACAATTCAACGCGCACAACACCTTCAAGCTGAGTGACGACGAGAAGAATCTCGAAACGTTACTCGGGCTAATGTCTGTTCTAGAAACATCCAAGCCGATTAGATGAGGCAGCACGAACAAGCTCCATTTCATGTTGGTGGACCCCGCGAGAGAGAGAAACCGAAGCGAAGCGATGTTCCCCAAAGCAGCTTCGTCCACCTTCCGACAGTCGATAAGTCCAATATCGTTCAAATTAGGACAATTCCTCGCCAAGGCATTGATTGCACTAGCATCCACTTCTTGAATCCCCGAGATCCGAAGCTTCTTCAGTTTAGGACAGCAAATCGCGATCGCTCTTACAGCGTCGCTGCTGATTCTCTCGCAGAAATCCGGTCCGATTTGAAGGCACTCTAAAGCTTCGTGGCGAGCCGCGAGCACGCACAGGGTCGAATCGGTCATTTTCCTACAAGAATCACCGCTAATCTCTTTCAAATTCTTGGCTTTAAGGCTTATTACAGCATCGGCCGAATCGGGGCCTCGGAAATAAAGCTTCTGGAGATTCTTACACCGAGAAGCGAGCGACGAGGTGGCGGTGGGGTCGCATTTGTGGGCCCGGAGATCCAATTCTTGCCACAAGCACGGCGATTTACCGACGGTGCGCCATGTTCGGCATGTAGAGGATAAACTAGCACGGTCCCGATAGTTCAGGAGAGAGAAAAGCTGAATCATTGTATCATCGGGCAACCTAGTCCAATCGAGCTCGTCTTTTTCGACGATATCGACTTTCTCTACTCCCCTCCTAACAACCTTTCTACGCACTCTTCTACTCATGCTTGATTCAGTTTTACTTACTACACACAATACAATAACCTATTCGATTTTGATAATCATGATCAAAAGAAAGCACAACTCTTTCTCAATTACCAACTTACACATCGATCAAAGACTACAACTTTTAACAAAACTATTGATCAAGAAACATACCACCCATATAAATAGTAACTTCAAATTTCAAAACCCAAAATGCTGAAAAGATTAAAGCTTCCTAAAATTGGGGTGAAATTGGCAATGCCCTAATTACTGAATCCCCACTCTCTACATGTTTAAGCAGAACCCTAATCAAGAAAATGTGAGATTAAAAAGAAAGAAAAAAGATATATCGACGATGAAAGAAATTGTGGCGCAGCCCAATCAAGAAGGGCAATAACTCGTTTTCTCCTTCAATCAGTGAGAAAATAAATATGTGTTCTTCTTAGCCCTGTGGGCCCTTTTGGAAAACCTTTATAAAGCTCCAGTCTTGACAATTAAATCGATTGCGGCGTTTATATAGTGATGCATAGCAAGATACAGATGTGAAAAAATGATTATTTCATTTTACCTCAGCATATGATGTATAGATACGTGTGTGTATATATATGTATGTATGTGTGTGTGTGTGTAGGGAGGGAGAATAGAGATAAAGAAAAGGGAGGAAGGGTTGGAGAGAATTCAGGCAAGTATATCAAACATGTGAGTGAAAGCGGATTATTTCTATGCTACACCTACACCCGGTGATTACATTATATCGGGTATTTTTTTACCGTTGATTTACACACACTAATGTGGATATGTGTGGGCGTGTGAGTTTGTGCGTAAATGAATGGTATAGATCTAACCAGTGTATTTCATTCGGTGTAGCGTAGAATAAACCGTGAAGACGAAGCTAAAACCCGAAAAACTATTTGTCCACTATTTTTCTCTCTCACGCACACACGCACACTATTATAAGTGTCAATAGTGTATTACAATTTACAAATAAGGAGTGATGAAGGTGATCAATGAGTGTTTGGACAATTCAAGAAATGTGCAATTACTTCGTTTTGATAATGCCACTATAGTTTTCAAACGTGGTTTCGACCATTTTTTAGGCTGGATTTTCTCAAATTTAAAACACGTGATTTGTAGTTATTTGAGTTAGCTTTTTAAATCCAACTTGAATCGCCAAATTGGACGTCAAATGAGAAAAATATGCATGTATTAGTGAACATTGCTCACAATTTTGATGTTATGAGTTTTCCAAAATTTAAACTGTAACTTCACTGATGCATAACTTTGTCACCAACATCCAATTCAACTTATTCAAATTTGCTAAGAAAGCTATTCCAAAGGAGTACATTTTTTGTGATTTGAAATTTGCCAAATTCAGATTAGAAGACGGTCAAAATCGCGTTCGAAGTCAAAACTGTATTACTAAAATTTTGGACGACATTTCAGTTATCGTATATACCTCTTTAAGGTAACAAACAATGATCTAATTGTTGGAATAAGGGATATTTCCTTCTCCCGAAGTCTCCGGACTGATCTAGGATTCGATCTTGATTATGTGATCTTCACGCAAGATGTACGTTCTTCCCTTATCTTTTTACAAAGAATATCTTTCGTATCAGCCTCTACATCAGCTCGGCATCACGTATTGTTTAAAGCATATAGGCGAACTCGTAAGTGAACTAGCACTCCATTGACCGGCGATCTTCGTCTCGTCCGCAAACTGTTCATTCCGATGAGTTTCCCAGCTTATTTAACTTTTATTGGGCTTTCGTCCCAATATCTTCGCCTTGGCATATGTAAGAAATTTCAACAGAATTCAGCCCAATAAGAGACTATCTATATTTTACACATGTTGAATGGGCCAAATTAATTTCTGATTTTAATTGTTTTAAAATAAAGTCAATATTAAAATTTATTTTACAAATACTACACCACTCCAAATTTATCTATTTTTACGGTTCCTTCGACCCTACACCCGGTGATAAATACTGGGTGGGTCTTCTGCTGGCACGTGTCCTTTTTTTTATTTTTCTAAAATCCCTAAAGGTAAACCCTATAGGAGAATATATTATAAAATACAAAAAAGAGACACGTGGCAGCAGAAGACCCACCCGGTGTTTATCACCGGATGTAGGGTCGAACAAATCTATTAATTTTTTCAAAATATTTTGCAAACATCACTCCAGATTTATCTCATAATAATATCGAAATGAAACTAATATATTCTTATTCAAACCGTAATTGCAGAATTCCTTTTTTGCCCCTTCATTATTATTTCTTACAAGTTCTAAAAATAATTTCGAAATTCGATTTCTTTTAAAAAAAAAAAAAAAAAAAAAAAAAAAACCCGAAGGAAACATCACTAGGTGAATTCAATCTAAAATATTTAAAAAATAATAATAATAAATAAATTCATTTTATACCTATTTTTATATTTATTTAATGCATAATTAACAAATGTACTTGAGGCATAAGTAAAATAAAAATAATTTACTAATAATATATATACCCATTCAAAAATCCTTAAACCCTGGTCTCCATGAAAAGACTATGTTACTGCTACTCCGCCGAACCACCACCACCACCGCCGCCGCCGCCGTCGTCGTATTCTCTCGATTCTCCTCCTCCACCACCGCCGCTTCAAACCTCCCCAAACCCTTCTCCCAAATCCCATGGAAACACAGGTCTAAAGCCATCCAGGAATCCCAAAAAGCCCTCTCCGAATACCTCCACACCACGCGCTCTCTCCCCTTCCCCTACGCCGACAACATCGCCAGAAATTCCCCCAATTCTCTCTCCAGAATCGTGTCGGAAATCCCCTTCTCGCCGGCGACTTTCGAGAACTCCTTCCAGCGATTCCTCAGGTACCACCCAGTTAACGAGCTCGAATTTTTATCAGAAAGCATCGGTTTGAACTCCGAAGAAAAAATTACCATTTTACCCCCAAACACTTTTTTTCTCTCCGATTGGAAGCATTTCGATGTTGTTTGTGCTCTGGCCGGGTTGGGTTTCCCATGGATTAAACTGGGCTCACTCTGTAAAGAGCTGCTCGAAATCGACCAGTGGCAATTGCGTAATAAAATTGCCGAAATCAAGGGTTTCTACGGGTTCAACAGCGTCTGCGTGATTAGTATTTGCTTGGTTTTCCCTCGGGTTCTATACGATGAGATGGATGGTTTGCTAACCGATTTGAAAACACTATTCTTGGATTACGATTTATTGAGTTGCGTGGAGGGCAATGTGGATTCAATGCTCGATGTTTGCGAAAAGATCAAGACTTTTTACGACTTGGGTTGTGAAATGGGGAAGATCGGCGAATTGATGGGGCGAAGCAAATCGATTTTCGTCGAGTACTCGAAAGAGGGGTTAATTAGCAAAATCGACTACTTTTGTAAATTGAACGTACAAAAGGATCGAATCGGGTTGTTCCTTCTTTCGAGACCGGAGTATTTCGGGTTCGATTTGGAAAGTCGGGTTATTTCAGTTTCGGGTTTCTTGAAACACTTTGGATTGAACGAAACCGAAGTTGAATCTCTCGAGAAAAAGTACCCTCACGTTTTCGGAAGGAATCGAATAGCTAATATGCCTCATATTATGAGGTCGGTTAATTTAGGCGAATGGTTTTTCGAGAGGCTGAAAAACGAGAACCCGTCGCTTTTGGATCGTTACGCGATTAGCTGTACGGAGGATTTGGACAAGCACTACGCGGACAATTTGACGAAAATACGAGCTAAGAGAACGTACGCTCACGGTTTAAAGAAATTGAATTTCTTGCACAATATAGGGTTTGGGGAAAATAGGTTTGCGATAAAGGCGTTGTTTTTATTAAATAGTAGTAGCTGCCAACTTCAGAGGCGATTCGATTGTTTACTCCGATGCGGGATCGAGTACTCGAGTCTTTGTGCGATGGTGAAGCTGTCTGCGAAGATTCTGAACCAGCAAGAATCGATTCTTGAAAAGAAGATAAGATTCCTATGCAGCGATATGGGCTCTTCTCTGCAGTACCTCGATGTTTTCCCGGGGTATTTGTGTTACGATTTGGAGAAACGAATCAGGCCGAGATTCGAGCTGCACAGGTGGCTGATGGAGAAGGGCTACTGCGAGAAGGAATATTCCATTTCGACTATAATTGCGTCGAGCGAGAAGGCGTTTGTGGCTCGTATTTCTCGGATTCATGAGGGCGCTGCGAAGAAGTGGGAGGAGGGTTTGAGTGAAAGAGATGGTGAGTTGGGGTGTGGAGAGGGGGCGGCGGCCCCCTAGTTTTGATGGAGGTGATTTTGTGTGCATATATTTTCTTGTTGTATGAGTCTCTTTAACTTGATTTTGTAACACATGTATAGTGGGAAAATGTGTTTGGCTATGGTTTTGAGAATAATTTCGTAGACTCCGATTTGAAAATTTTCGATTTTGGAATAATATTTTCATTCCAAATTTCCGAAAATTTGGATTTTTGATTTTTTTTTTTCAATTTCTTTATCGGCATTGGGAATTTATATATGGAACTACAATTTCGATCGGATTTTAATTTATGTAAATGATTCAAAAAAAAAAGATTCAATTTTTTTTTCACAGAAAACTACACTTATTATATATCAATATCGTTATGTAATTTATATTATAGGTGAATAAAATAATATACTTTTTTGTATCCATTGATACCTATATAGCACGGAAACGGTTATACGGGAAATGACATGTTCTAAAAATGGGGATACTGGAACTTGGGGAAAACGTATAATTATTAAAAGTATAAGGGTTTATTTATAAATATTCTATATGAACATGTACTATAAGGTTTCCGGCATATGTCTTCGAGTTTCTGACACGAAACGTTTTTTGCAACGTGGAAACGTTGCTACTGATCCGAAAAGTTCTGATTTTGGAATAAGTTTTTTTGTTCTAGTTCTTAAAATTTCAATTACCGATTTTTCTCGAAAACGGAATTAGAATCGAAGACGGAGTTGCTTTTGGGCTTTCTGGCCTGGTTAATTCTCCTGGCCCGAACCCATGCTTGATATCCCAAACTCGATGATATGATTTACATAGGGAAAATTACATTTTTGGTCCATCAAATTTCTTATTTTCACATTTGGTCCCTCGTGTTCACAAAAAGCACTTAGTCTCACATATTTCAATAATTCAACACCTTTAATCCTTTATATAAATTTTCCATTAATACTAACAGAATCAAGCATGTAGTCATCACTGTCTAACTGACGAACTAACAATAAATTGAAGAAAATAACCTAAAATGTTAAATTATTAAAACACGAAGAACTCAAATTTTTTTTATGAGCAAAAGGGACCAAATGTGAAATTAAGATCAACTTAAGGAACGAAAAGTGCATTTTTTCCCATCAACATAATATAACAAGTTACAAGAAGTTCAATGTGAAGTTACTAGCAAACAAAAAAATAATATTTTTTATTTCACAAAATGAATTATTTGCATTATTAAATTACAAAAAAAAAAAATACTAGGAATATAAAAATCAATTTAATTGAATATTAACCTAATTAGGGCAAAATACTGAATTTGCTCACAAATCCCTCTTCCTTCGATTGAGTCGTGTGTGTGCCTTTGTGTATGTGTGTGTATGTATATTATATATATATATATATATATATATATATATATATACATATATATAATATTTCTTAACCTTTCTTCTTCTCCACCTCACTGCCCTTTCACCTCTTCTCTGCAAACTTATTCTCTCTCTCTCTCTTTCTCTCTCCTTTCACCTCTTCTCTGCAAACATATTCTCTCTCTCTCTCTTTCTCTCTCCACTCTCTCTCTCTCTCTCATGGAAAGAGCCTTTCTTCTGAGAGTTCAATTCATTTAACCCATCAACTACTGCATCCACCCACTCAAAACACCCACATTTACATGCACTTTTTTTTATTCGGATTTCGATTTGTGTGTGTGTGTGTGAAATTCATTATTCCGATGCAACTTCGCCGGCGATCACGCGTCATATAGGGGTTTTTTACTCTCCTTTTTCGATTTGTGAATCCGGTGGAATTAGCCGGTGACGGTTTTATCTGAAATCCATCGGTGCCGTTTTGAAGAGCGTTGGTTGGTTTTACTGCTATGGCGTCCCCCTTTCCTGCGAAATCTCAGACGCTGCACAATTTTACCCTGCAGCATCTCCGATGGAACAAGGACGGTCAATCCAGCGGCGGCCATCCCCACCGCCGCCGCCGCTCCGTCAAATCTCCGTCGAGGAGACCTAGCCCTTCCTCCGCTTCTCCTGTCCGCCAGTCTCCGTTCCGGGACTCCGTCTCGTCGACCCCGCCTCGGTATCAGTCTCCGCTGCGAGATTCGGCTGCTGCGGCGGCGTCGCCGCCGCCGCCGCGGAAGTATTCGGATCAGTTGAGAAAGAAGTCTCCGACCGGCGGAGAATCATCCAAATCGTATCAAGTCGGAGGGTTTGTGAAACCCTCACCAATTGGTGCTGGCGGTAATCGTGTACGGCACTTCCCCAGCCCTGATTTGGCTCCGCCGCCGGAGCCTTCAGGCAAGGGTAAAGCTTCCACAATTGAGCACCGAAGAAATCATCATCCGAAGAATTCGCCCTTCGATAATCCAAAGAATGGGGTTTATTCGACACATTCCGATCGACCTTCTCACAAATTCGAGACGAAACCCAGGGTGAAAGAAGCCGATGCATCTGGAATTAAGAAATCGAAAATCCTAATCAAAATCCCCCCTCGCAAGAACAGCAACAACAAAACAATCGAAGATCCTCAATCAGAGCCACCAAAACCCCCCGACAGTAACACCGAAAAAATCGACGAAGCCGAACAGATGCGAGAAGAGGGGAAGATCAACAATGCTACTGATGAAGAAATCAAGACATGGAATTTGAGGCCGCGAAAACCTATTCGGAAATCCTCGAATGTGAATGGAGGTACCTCGGTGAAAAACAACGGCGCCCGCGCCGATATTCCCATGCCGGAAAAAATCAAAGCCGAGTCACCTTTACAGAATCCGAACAGCAGATCGATGGAAAATAAATTGAATCCCGGTGAGAAAAAGGAGAAGCGGAAACTGAGTGTTTTTGTATCTCTATCCAAAGACGAAATCGAGGAGGATATATTCTCTCTCACTGGATCAAAGCCTGCACGAAGGCCAAAGAAGAGAGCAAAGAATGTACAGAAACAAGTAGATGTAAGCCAATCTTGAGTTCGTGTTTCTTAACCCGTGATTTGTTCATCTAATTTAGAACAAAGTATATTTATCTTTCTTCTTTTTCGATTGCAGTCTATTTGTCCCGGATCTTGGCTGGTGTCGATAACCGCAGATTCGTACAAGGTATCCGAAAATTCAATGAAGGTATAATCTTGATCTGTTATAATCAGTTCTTTGTTTCGATTATCCGTGTGTTAGTTAGTTTGGCTTACTTACTGAATACTGATACAGAATGAATGTGATATATGTATATATATACAGGGTTAGATACAATTAACTGGAGAATACGATGCTGCTGCCATTTTCGTCTGAATTTTGGTGATGCCGTTCGAAGGTACAATCTGCAGAGTTTGTATTTGAAAGGAACGAATAAATGTCGATTAGGAATTTATAATTTTCTTTTCTAGATGCTCTTAAAAAAAATCAAGAGCTGGATGATAGATAGCTCTTCTTGTTTATCAGTAGTGGCAGTTGTAAATATGAATCTTCTCAATCTTAATCTTAATCTCAAAGATTTTTCATTTTTTCATTACTCATTTGGTGTTTTTTCATTACCTGTTTTGTTTGTTCAATGTTTCCTTCTAGACATAGTTGAGTTTCTCACACACACACACACACACACACACACACACACACACACACACACACACACACACGCATATTTTGGCAACAAGTAATAATGGATGGCTTGACTTTTGAGATGAAGGAGAGAGTCTTTGCTCTGTTTTGAATTGGTCATGTGTTGTTCAAGATTGGGGGTTTGTTGATTGACCCCCATTTGATTTTGTATAAATTTCAAGTGGCTATTACAACTTGTGATTATTACATGATCTCTTTCATCATGTTTTGCTAAACCGATCTCTCTCTCAAATTCAAATTACGGCCACCTCTGAGGTTAGGTCAGATTTCGAAAAAATTCCCTCTTGTTTGGGCAATTACGACCGCCAGTATGTCAATTTAACACGTGTAAGAAAATGTATAGTTGAAGATGGTGGTTGTGTTGTAATTACCTAAAAAGAAGGATCATTTTTCTTCGTAATTTGACTTCATCTCAGGGGTCACCGTAATTTGTCATTCAAAATAAATGACTGTATTTCAATCAAAACAAATTTAGTATGTGAAATAAGTTGACTATCACATGGGATTTACAAAGAGGCAGAGGAATACTTGTGCGAAAAGTCAGGGGAAAGGTTGAGTAGATGGAGTCAATTATGATTTTCCTTTATAATAAACAAACAATTATGATTTTTTTTTTTTAAATATTTATAAAAATCAAGTTAATCGAAGTTCGACGATTATTTTTCGAGCTTGATTCGGTTGATCATAAAATTCTATTAATAATTTATTTTGTTTCTCTAACGGGCACATATTCGAATAGGGATCCAGGCTCATAAGCTGATTTTCGGATGAATTTGTCTAAACACGAGATTTAACCCATTTAATACATAAACTAAAGTATTGTTTCGATTGTACTAATATAGTTTTGAAATTGAATGTGATTATGATACCCTTTTCTATTTTTATCTCGGCCAAAAATCATGTGACAAAGTTATGTATCTTTTGATTACTCGATATCGAATCTTGGTGATTAAAGTTAGATTAGAAAACTAACTCACAGAACTACAAGTTCCTTTTATTTGTGAATTTTACCAAATTCAGATTGAAAATGATCGAAATTACGTTTGAAATTAAAACGGTGTGACATTTATCACCTAAAACCATCCAACCCGACCCGTTTAAGTCTAAATTCATACATACCCGTTCTAAACCCGAATTAAACGGGTCGGAAAAGCCCACTTCAAAATTGGATATATACCTACGTAAACAGAAAGCCCATCAGCCCAATATGAGCTGCAGTTGAGAAAAAAAGGCAGAGTTTTTTTTCATGGAAATATGAAATGGAGGAGAAAGAGGAGCTTAGAGCGGTGAAAGCCGATGGGTTAGTTATAGATGAATATTGGTGGTGGACCGCCGCCAGCGCCGCTCAATTTGGTTGGGGGATTTCCAAATTCAGAAGGGGCTTCGCCGGAGACTCGCATCTCATGCCCTTCAAGGCCGTCGCCGTCGCTTCCCTCTTGGTCGGCGGCGCCGCCTCCGCCGCCGTCGCCTCCCTCCGCGTTTTCGGTGTCCGATCGGTCAGATTTTATTGATTATTACTTGTTAGCTCACATGATCCTAGGGTTTTGTGGCATCACCAATTTTATAGGTGTTAAATTTGAGATTTTTATATAATCACAGCAATTAAAATTAGGGTTAGCTCATAAGAAAATAATATAAGCATATTCATTATTTAAAAATAAAAAATATATATATTTTTAGTTGTCGATCGGATTTGAATAAGAGTATTGATAGTTTCTTCGAAGTGAGATCATTCATTGAGATGGTTCGAGAACAACCGGTGTAGCTCGAATTCTCATACATTAAGATAACCATATTTATCCTCGAAAAAGGCCATTTGGTTGCCAAGATAAGCCAAGATTAACTAAATAGTTGGACTTAATTTGATGTTTGGTATCCCAATAAATTGCCGGGTCGACCTGCTAAAATTATGTAATCATGGCTTATCTTGCCTTCTAGTGTGTTTTTTTTGTTGGACGTCGCGAGCTCCAATAAAATAATTGCGTTTCATTAGACTATTTAATCTTATCTTGGCTAATCTTATCTTGCCAACCAAACAGGGTCTGAGTTATGAATTTAGAAAACCTCTAAAATCTTGTAGAATTAAGATTTGAAACAATAAGATTTGAACTAAGATTTGAAACAACGGTGTCAATTTCAACAGAACCCCGTTTCAGCAAATTATATAGGATGCAAAGGAAACGGAAATGATGATTTAAAGTTGCCCCGTTTTCCTCTGCCCTGTATTTCTCTTTGTTATGAATTACAATTTTTTTTTTGAGATTTCCGTATGCCGTTTTCGAAGAAGCTATTTTGATCCTTTTTTCCTCGTCAAATCCGGCTATTGTTATCAATTATCATTAATCAAAGAGAAATGTTGTCGATTACATAAATTCGATTGTTCTTTGTTGTGCATAATCAGCATCTAATCGTTCCTTATTTGTTCTGCTCGAATAATTTGATGATCGTGTTTGCTCGATAATAATACGTGCAGGTGGAAGATGCGAAGTCATTAGGCAGAAATGTAAGGACTGGGCTAGGGGTACGCCCTAGGGGCACTTGACGAGTATTCCGTTTTTCAATTTATCGAGGAATTACAATTAAGCTATTTCGCGTTTGATGATGTATAAGAAATCGCAGATGAACTATATTTGTTTAGCTGTTAAAGCGGATTATTGTGGTCTTTTTCTTTACGAAATATGATACTACACCCAAAAAAATTGCTATTGCCAGCACAAAACGAAATCAAGAAAATGATAAACTTTCAATCCATAAAATTTCTTCAAATCGAACCCAAAATTTTGTGGTCTCTCATTCACGCGAACAACGCACCAAATTATTCTCGAAATAACCAGCTAATCCCCAAAAACCACGGTCGTCAACATAATAAAAAAGATTAAAAGGTAAAACGTTCGCCAAAAAAAAATGGACCATCACGAAGAAAACGAATAAAATTAATCGGGACCGTCAATATCTCTCTCTCAAGCTGGCACATAAGACTCGAGCATGAGCTGAGCTGGCGTAGGAGAAGTGACTTCAACAATTAGATACATAAACTTCCATTGCTTGTCCTCTTTGTCTTTGAACATCTCCGAGTAAACTTTCCCCGCCCCATGTGGGCCCCGAACGTGGAAATTAACCTACAATTAACCAATAAATAAAAAATGCCGCATTCTTGAGATATTTTCCGACTATTGTGTTTCAAGAATTTAATTTAATTCAAAATTCAATAAATCGATTCTCAAATAGGAACTTACCACGACATGTTCAACACCATCTTCATCAGTCCATGTTTTGTTGGGAATTCGTTGACGAGCAGCTCGGTTTCTACTTTCTGATCCGTACCCTGTTATGGGAGATCCGATTCTAACCCTAACCTGTTGCATGGCAATAAAATAAGTCGTTTTGTTTTCAAATCTTAATATATTAATTTTCAAAGCAAATGTTATTTATTTTCCTTTCGATGTTAAAAGTGTTGTAGTAATTATAATGTCGGGGGGTTAAAAAATTATTCAAACCACAAAAAATCTTTTGCTCTCGTTAATCGCAGTCCTACAACTTTGTTATCAACTGTGAGTTGGTTTATTGCATTCGATACCCTTGTACTTTTGCTAATTGCTAAAATAAAATCCCCGTGTTATTTTATTAGCAAAACCCCCCTTACGATTCAATTTTTTTCCCCTAAAAACTCATTTTTTTTAAGGGGTTGTGTGCTTAAAAAATGCATTATAAGGGGGTTTCTGCTAATATTTACAACTCCGGTCATTTTTTTAGCAATTCGATATAACACAGGGGTACTAAATGCAACAAGCTCCAAACGATATTCAGGTAATGAAGATCTGTAACTAATGAAAAAGCGAAGAAAAAGATTCACGAAAAAAATTAGAAAATCGAGCGAAACGTACTTGGCTGTCGTTTTGAACCCTTTCCAGAGCCTTGTTGAATATTTTATATCTATAAAAAAAGACATTGTTAATATCATATAAACGAGGGGAAAAAAAAAACAAATTCTGAAAATTGCTACTTACTCCTTTGGTTGAAAAATAAGTTCCTTAAAAACCCCATATGCTGCAGCACCAGCAACACCAAGACCAGCAAGAATTATAAGACTATACGAAGCTCCCTCGGTAAACGTGACTGGTTTTTCTGGGATATTATATGTTGGGGCATCAAATGGATCTTCAACGGTGGATATTTCTTTTCGAGCCTGTCAAAAGAAGAAAGGTACAATAATTCCACTATCAACAAATATTCGTAAATAAATAATAAATTATATAACCAAGTTAAGCAAGTGGTCGTAAATATATCATAAAAACAAAGATTAACGCCAAGTCTAGCATTACAAAGGTCCTAATAAACGATTAACACCATAAATATTCTTCACAACCGAAATTAATTCGCCATATATAATAAAGAAATATATAATAAGTAACACCTGAATCCTGTCTGAAATAAGTTATTCTCTGTATCCAGAAATTAGCACATGCCAAAAATAAAAGTAATGAAAAAATCCAACACTACCTTAGCAGAACAATTTCATATCAGCTTCTTTTAAAATGCCGAATAAGTATTTTGCAATACTAAGTAAAAAATATTTAGAGTATTTTTAACTTTGAAGGACAAACCTCCGATTGTTTTGGTTTGTTTGACTCTGTAGTTTTGGATGCAAAGCATCGAGCAAAGCCAACGCTTGTCATATTTTGTCCAGTGCTTGTGGCAAGTTGAAATCGTGACCGATAGACCAAAGCATTTTGCGGGGTCCACTGGTTTCGGAGTAGGATGGAGTTTCCTGCTAAAATGGTCGCCAATAAATATTAATTGCAATTCACAGAAACTGTACTGAAAGCTACAAGTTTATACGTGATAGGTAAGTACACAAACAAAATTGTTATTTTTTACCTTTTAAAAATATTTCGACTCTTAAAAGTGAATATTTGAAAAATACGAAGAAAAATAAAAATCAAATACATAATAGTGTCGAATCCATTTTTGGTGCAGCACTTTTTCGTATTATGATTTGCGAAAGGAACTTGTGATTTTCAGAAATTATATATATATATATATATATATATATATATATATATATATATATATATATATATATATACACGTATCTCTCTCTAACACTACTCATGTAATGGCTTGAAAAGAAACATGTGTACTAACCTCCAACTTGACGAGCAACCTGCAAAACAAACAGAAGAAGATATAGATTAATCTCCTAACTTTAAGTAATCATTAACTGCGATGTATACTAAGGCCTCGTTTGGTTGCCAATATAAGATTAGTTAAGATAAGATTAAATAATCTAATGAAAACCAAATTATTTTATTGAACCGCAAGACGTCAAACAAAAAACATGCCTAAAAGGCAAGATAATCCATGATAACATAATATTTGCGGGTCGACCCGGCAAGTTATTGAGGACACCAAAACATCAAACAAAGTCCAATTATTTATTTAATAATGGCTAATCTCCCCAACCAAACGAGGCCTATATAATAAGTGCCATTCCAATCATAAACCGATGAAGAAACTGAAACGGATGCTTCTAGTTACTTAAACGTGGCAGAATGTTTTAAAGGGTAAAATTGTCTTTACTATCTGACTACTAACCAACTATACTGTGGATTATCTAGATCAAATTAATTATAGTTACTAAGACAACCAAACTCGAAGTAACCACGGTATAACTTTGTACACACTTCAAATATCCACAATTGAACAAAGTTTAGCCACATATATCGAGAAACTCGAGTAAAAAATCACGACCCTCCAACTACGTACATAAATTCCTAAACATAATTGGGAAATATCAGACACTTTTAGTAAGAACCAATATTCGGGTTCGGATATCAGCCGCTAATTACGCTATATCTGGAGAGTAATACACACCAAACCACCTGCGCAATGACACACACAAACATGCACGCACACACACACACACATGTTTATGTGTGAATAAACGGTAATATGTTACTCGATGAATCATCTACAACACCTTGTAAGCAAAAACAGAAAGGGACCTTACACTAAGAAACTTTGATTTGCATAATTCCATTCATACGAATCTTTCAAGATTCTACGGCAGATGCCGAACGGAAAAATCTGATCAGAATAACTAATTCATGTGCCGTATATCTTATACGAAACACATGATATCTATTTTAGATAGATACAATACGCAAGCAAAATAACCAAAATAGTCTATATATATATAAACAATTCATCATCATAAAACATGCACCAAATATATAAACATATCTCCCCGAAATCAACTAACTATTACGAAATCGAACAATGTGCACCAAATATATATATCTCCCCAAAATCAACTAACTATTACGAAATTGCATAAGGAAAATTAATGCCAATCATCAATTTTAAACAAGAATTAACACACACACACACAAACACACACGCATAAACACACACACAAACACACAAACACACAAACACACAAACACACAAACACACACACACACACACACACATACACACACACACACACACACAAACACAAACGCAAACACACAACACACACACAAACACATACACACAAACACAAAGACACACACACACGCACGCACACACACGCACAAATTTTATTTTATTTTTGAAGAAACGAAATAAGTGACATACCCTATTGGAGAAATCAGTTGCTATGGATCTTTGCGTTGGCAAAGATGAAAAATTAGCGAAGCCCACATCAGATAAAGCACTGCGGTTCAGCTCCTTGTACGATGATCTCAGAATATTCATCCATTTATTCTTCATTGAAATCAAAATCAACTTCTTCCAATTGCTTAATTTATCTTATTTATTACAGATTCTTTTGCTGTTCTTCAGCTGCTTTTTTCTTCTCTTTCTTTCTACGCTTTGTTTGCAATCGAAAGACGATGAATCGTAAGGGGGAAAATGATTATATATATATATAATTATATGTATATATGTAGTAATTGAACACAAGAATTTAGAAATCGGAAAGAAGGAAAAGGGCTAAGGGTTCAACCCTGGAATGAAACGAAATGCCAAACAGGCTTTGGGGGTTTTTGGTTGCAGGGCACGTGCGAGTTGTATGTACGCACGTGACACCTCCTTCCTAACAATTTAATGATTTAAATAAATAAATAAAAGATATTCTGTCCTCACCCGGGATAACATAACGTGCTTAATTAATAATTCACTGAATTTATAAGATAATACATATTTAAAAATTTTAAGAAGCCCCATATAATATATAAATTAATAATGCATAAAATGAATTTGTTGAAAATAATAAAAAAAAAGTTATAAATTAATGTATGAATTAATAATTATTAATTTATCGATAAGTTAATATTTTATTAAATTAATAGGATTTTGATGGTCCCAATTATATTAATTTATATAGTTTTAATTAACTATATTGCTACATTTTGCAAAATTTGATTTTTTTTTTTTTAATTTCTATTGCTAATGCTATTGTAATCAAATTCGAAAAAAAATGTGAAGGGCATTTGAAAGTAAGTATAGTAAAAAATATAAATAAATACTTAATAAAAATGGTGGATTAAAATTTTACGAGTTCGACCCAATACAAATTTATAAAAACTTCAAAATTAATTTGTAGTAGAATCGAATATTTTTATCCACCTCGATTTAAATCTTTGAAATCGGACAAATACTGTTGAACTTATAACAAACCAACAATTGGATTTTAAATTCATAATTGTTTGTTTGGGCTTAGATCAATTATATTAGGTTTCTACTTGGATTTAGGCCCATCAGTCATAAGTAATTCTACTACTATAAATTTATTTTATTTTGTAACAAATATTTTATTATGATATTAGTAATTTTATTAAAATAAATAAGCCCATAATACTTTTATTTTTAGTTTCAATTTTGCCTATTTGTCTGCCACGTGTCCCACCTCGATGGGCTGGATTAAACATGGGCTTATAGGATAATCACTACTACTCTTCACCCACATAAAACAAGCCCATTATTTTCGGCCCAATAAATAAGAAAAAACAAAAAACACGTGGCAATTAACTATTGGCCTAAAAGAATTATATGAAGGGGAAATTAGTGGGCAGATAGTGGCAATAACTGCCTTAACCGTCACTATCCTAATCTTTCTCTCTCTCTTAACAAAATAAATAAAAGACAAGATCACAGTTTAAAAGAGTCCCATGTAAAATCTGCAGATAAAATTTGGAAACACGAAAAAATAATTAAATCACAAATTTTACTTTTTTTTAATTTTTTTACTGTGTGTCAGACAATATTACTAGAAGTAAAATTAATGGAGGAGGAGATGATAAAGAAAGGGCCATGGAAAGAAGAAGAGGATCGAGTTCTGATCGAACACGTGCGCAAATACGGGCCGGGTCACTGGAGCTCTCTTCGATCCAAAGGACTCCTCCGCCGCACCGGAAAATCCTGCCGCCTCCGCTGGGTCAACAAACTCCGCCCCCACTTGAAGACGTAATTATTAAGCAACCACGTGTTTTTCTTTTGTGGAATAATCCTCTCTCTCTATCTCTCTCTCATGTTTTCTCTCTCTCTATATATATGTGTGTGCAGTGGGGAGAAGTTTACAGCAGAAGAGGAGAGGAGAGTGATAGAACTGCAGGGGCAATTCGGGAATAAATGGGCGAGAATCGCCACGTATTTAACCGGAAGAACGGACAACGATGTCAAGAATTTCTGGAGTAGCAGACAAAAGAGGCTGACTAGGATTCTCCACACTTGTTCGTCGTCTTCTTCATCCACCACTAATCAACAACTCGAATATTCCCCTGTTCCTCACCATCTTCCCTCTTTTCCGGTCAGAAAAAAAAAACTCGTTTAAAACGAATCCCATCATTTTCGCTCATAGTATTAGATATTTCCACGCATATTCGATTAATTTTAGCTTTTGTTTCTCGCCATAATTTCGCAGGCACCGAATTTCGCCTCGCCACCGAAGCAAGAACACAACACGTTTCAACTAGAATATACTTCTCAGATTCCGAGTTATCTAAATGAGTTCGAGCGATCCAACGGACCTTCACCGGGCCCCACAGAACAACCACCTATTATGCCAGCATTTTTCGGGCAGGGGCATAATTGTCAAATCGCTCCAATGCAAGAACCTAACGGCGAAGTAGACATCGACTTTATGATCGACGACGACTTCCCACCAATCGACATGTTCGACTCTTTCTCTACTCCAGATCTAATCTAACATAACATTCCGCTTGGCATTTCTGTAATTCTACTTTATTTTATCTATGTGCAAAATGTTATTACTACAGCATAGTGTATCCTTAAAAACATATCCTGAAACAATGCTCTTTCAGAAAATATCAATAGTACAAGGAGTCTTTCTCGTAAATTCATACAAGTGAAATTTCTGCGTAAATGCATCGTTCGTGTAAACGTCTTCATGACCATGAGATGCTAACAAAAAGCAAGTAAAAATTGATTTTTCGACAATTCTAAAAAGTAGTTCGACAACAAACGGCTGATTTTTTTTAAATGGAGATTTCATCGGATGCTTTGGCTAACGAGATGCCACCTAGACCTCTAGGGGACCCCACAAAATCTCCAGCAGTAAACGAACGATTCTCACTGAAAGCAATTGTTCTGTGTGAGACTGTATACGCACAATACTCGACATCATATACCATTACATCTTTTAAGCATCCCGAAACAACCGCTCCAACTCCTTCCCCTAAATAAATAAATAAAACGGCAAAAAAATATCGTTAAGATTATCTAATTCTTGAAATGCAAATATGCTACGTAAAAAAACCGAGGATTAATTACCATGTGTTACTAGCAACAAGTTTTCCGAAGGGTATTTGTTGGAAAGAGCCTTCATTACATCGAGATATCTAGCCCTAGCTTCTTCAACCGTCTCTTGCCATTTCGGGAGCTACAATCATTACAAGAAAACTAGGTTTTAGCACACGACGGCTTAATTGTGTAAAAAAGTAAAAAATCGGCAAAAGAAAATCACCTCCTTATACACCATTTCGGCGCTAGTATCGATAGTGCCAGCTGGCAAGACAGCTTGACACTGTGAGATATCGAAATTAAAAATCCCGTCTTTCGGAGCAACGTTGGCTCGTATAGCTAGGTTGTTCATCATTTCAGACAATCCGTACTCGATCGAGACCTGAAAACACAAGAGTATTGATACTTATAGGGTAAATTACGGCCAGCCCTGTGGTATGGTTAAATTACGAAAAAACCCCTCTTGTTTGGGTAATTACAGTCACACCCTCAACTCAACTATGAATCGTGAAATATTCTCTCTAGTTTGTAAAACTCGTTTTGTACAAAAATGTTTGATTATAAATTAATGCTTGTTCACAATAAAAATGGCATCTTAATTAAAAGCTACGAATTAAACGACTGACCTTGATTTTGGAAGGATCAATAACGACGCCGTTTGAGGACAAGTCATTCGGATCGTCGGAGCGGTTAGCGACGGCGCACAAGCCGGCGACGACTTCGGCGGCGGTCTGGAGGCACCGGAGAAACGGAGATACAATAATCCGATGGATCGGAAAGCCGAGCTGCTTCCGGAACTTTTCTCCGATCCCGAAGGAGCGCACCAAGCCGTCGTCCGCCAGCGGCGGGTCCCACGGCCGCGGCGCCGACGCCGCCCACAGGGGCACTAGATTGTCCATTCTGTCGCCGTGGCGCATTACGACGACGTTTTGGAAGGATTGCGGCTGCTTGGAGGCGGCGCCGTTGACAAAGCCGCCGTCGCAATCGGTAGTGTTCGATCCCATCATTGAGATTTCGGAGAGAGTTATTATTATTAATGAAATAATTTCTCTGCTTTTTATAGTTGTTGTGTGAGCCTCTGATTGGTTGGGGGAGGAAAGATCGTCTGTAACTCACAATAAGAGGGCTCCACTTAAAGTGTAGACATGTACTACTAATATGGGTAAAATTACGAAAAAAACCGACTGAACTTTAGACTAAATAACGAAAAACATTTATAATAAAATTCCTCTCTGATTAACTGCTGATCGAGTTTTTTTAACAGAAAATTTACACAGTGTATTATACCTTTTGTTAAATAGGTGAGAAATAAAAGAACATACCTGAAATTATGTAAAATCTATTCATAATTATGAATATGTGGAGGTTGGTGTAAAACGAAAACAAACATCATGAGGTTTTTGGTAATTACAAATAGGTGAAAGTTGTTTTTGTAATTTAATCTAAGTTTAGGGGAATTTTCGTAATTTATCCTACTAATATTTCAACTTCTAGAATGCAAAGTGGAACTAATTTTGAAAAAAAATTAAATTAATATTCATCATTAGTATTTTTATGTATTTTATATTTCAGGTGAATGGGAGAGATGGAATTTTTGAATTAGCAATTTGGAGAAAAATAATATTTTTTTTCGGAAGTGAAAAATTATTTCTATTTTCGACCCAGAAAATCACAAATCGGAATAGAAATAAATAAAAAACATCATTACAAAACTAGAATTTTTTCATTTTGGGATTGAAATTGATGAAAATATGAAATTATATTTTTATTCACTTATAATATAAAATAAATAACAATATCAATATGATAAGTGTGGTTTTCATAAATAAACTACTCAAATAGGATCGAAAACTGGGATCCCGTATATAATTCGATTCCGGTCTAAAAAATAAATCGAAGTTCAAGACTCTTAGAATTTGTTCCAAAATCGAATTTTGTTTTGTTTTGTTTTGTTTTGAAGAATATTCGGAAATTTCTTTGGAATTTCCAGTAATGGTTTAATATTTATAAATGGTTTTAATTCTACGACATGGGGGCCCCACTATTATATATCAACACATAAATCATAATCCGTGATTGATGATGTGAGCAAACATCTTCGTGGAAATCGACGTCAATGGCGGGCGGGGGCGTACCCTACACACCAGTGGGGTGCATGCACATGTGATTTAAACTTGATTTGGTCAACGACCCGAAGTTGGACGCAACCACATATGTACAAAGAATTCCAAGTGTAGTGCCAATTTTGTGAATTTCTAGGTAGCTTCGAATAAAACAACGATATTTTTGAACCTTCCACGTAAGCATTGTTTTTGGATAATGTGATTTTCTTTTTTAAATTATCTTTTGAAGCATAGTATGTAAGATTTTCTTATGTGTTTATTTCATTATAGTTGATAATTATATCCCAATTAAGTATTTATTTCACAAAATTATCTCTAGTCATTTCAACATACTCACCACAATTCTATAAATTAAAATCCCAATATAACCTACAATTTCATTATTTTGGGAATCGATATTTTTATTTTTTTACATATTTATATAGTTCGTATTTAATTTCAGACATTCGATTCAGATTGGTGTGTGAAGATTAACCATAAAAATTCATCCGGTATAGCATAGAATCAACCAGGGTATTTTTTTCTTCTCAGATGGTTGAAATTCCTAGAGTTGCAGGCTATGTCTACGAATACGATTTCTCTATCAAGGAAGAACTAATTTCACCGTATAACGACAAATTATTCCGCTTAAAATGTACGAATATAATCCTTGCGGTCAAAACTAGTTTCATCATAAACAAAATCAACGGCGGAGAGATTATCGACTCGGAGGTAATAAATACCATGATCGACGACGACGGAATCAATGCGTGTGCAATCTATTTGAGTTCAAGATTCGAGGACTATTGGATGGCCGATAACGAAATACAAAGGCTCGAGACCGAGGCCGTTGACTTCGCCAGACGGGCCGTCAACACAGCTAATTAATCCCCTCGCCACGTGGTACCCATTTTCGTTGACTTAAAAGTCCGCACTATTATTTGACTTCTAAACATATTTGACGATTTAGCAAAAAATAAAATCAAAAAAATCGCAAATTATTTGTCGTTTTAAACTTTTAACGAGTAACCGATTTTTTCTTTCCAAATTTACCTTACTATTAATAGTTAATACGATTAACTTCAATGTAGCTTTCGACAGCTAAATCCAGCAAAAAAAAAAACACATTCTGCTGGTTTATTTGCTAAATAAGAAAACAATAAATAAATTCACGAGTTTTAATAATTCAAATTTACGAAGAAGCCGATTAGCCGTCGTTACGGGTGACGACAACAATCAGAACAATAACCAAAGAAAGTAGCAACGAAGATCGAACTTTCTCTTCCAAAAGATCTGCAACACTATCCGAATTCGATTTCTCCTTAGGACCTGTTTGGAGGATCTCATTAACCAAAAACCCGAATTTCTCGACCAGCTCGAAAACCTTCGACTTAGTGAATCCCATTATCCACTCTAGGACAACGATTGCTATGTCGGTTTCTTGGTTGCAGTTCACCCCTTTGATCTCCTCTTTAGCTGCTGCATACATCAACAGTCGAAACAACGTATTATACGAAAAGTTAAAAAAACACGTTTTTTTCCCTAACAAAAATAAAATAAAAATTATCGACCTGGAGGAATCGAGCCTCGTAAATCATGAACCGCGTTATTACTCAAGATAGCTTCCCAAACAGCTCGGTCGCATGAAATGGAAATAACCATGTTCTGTAATAACGAAAAATTATTAACCGTACATACAATCATTAGACACATTAAAACAAACAATCGTGTCGGAATTTAAGTTCATTAATCAATTAGATTAAAGCAAACAAATTTACCTGAAAAGATGGTTCTCTTTGCATCATGGAAAAAGTGTCGCGGAATTTGAGAAATCCGGGAGCTTGTAGCATTCTTGAATACTCGTCTTCATTGCGGACCAACGATTGAAGCCCGTCGAGCTTCGGTTTCGTATTCGAAAGGCCATGCATTAACCTAAGCATTTCATCGTACAATCGCCATGTCAGCGACAACCAAACAACATTATAATTGTAGTTAAGTTTACGGGCCCCACATTATTTTTCAAGAACCTACGATTTTATTTAGATTTTTTTTATCTTTAGAATGGTTTAGTATTGTCATTCGATATATAGAATTGATTTTTACGGAGTATTGGTCCTCGCGAACACAAAATTCTGGCTCTGCCATTGTACATATCCAAATCTAGGTTGCTAGAGATCATAATATAACATACAAGAAAAAAGAGAGAGTTCGATATGAATCAATTTGACAGAAAAAAGGAGTTTCTTTAGTTTTAAACATTTTTATCACCTCATTTTCTACATAATGAAACATTTTTTAGGGTAAATTACAACTATCTCCTTATGTAAGGTCAATTTACAAAACAAAACCCCTCATGTTTAGGTAATTATAATATTAACCTCTCAATTATGAATCTTCTTAAACATCCACATTTTTTGTGTCAGATTCAACAAAAGCTTCTAGATTCCGTAGAATGTTCTCTAGTTTGTACTCGTTTTGTCCAAAAATGCAGTTTCTGATGCATCACAATTTGATATTTACGAGCTAATAGACCCATCTTATGGTCATCATGTTTCAAAATGTGGAGCTCGAATAGGGTAAAACGGATACAAACTAAAAAATATTCCACATAATCTAGAAGATTCTACTAAATTTGACTCCGCAAGGGTGGACGTGTAAGAAGATTCTTAGTTAAGGGGAGGTTGTAATTTTCTAAACATGAGGGGTTTTTTTGCAATTTAACCTTATCTTAGGGGAATGACCGAAATTTATCCTTTTTTTTTATGTAAATAGTAAAACATTTTTGTACTTTCATGAGGGAAAAAGTAGACAACACCATACCTTTGGAGATCAAGAATAGCCTTTTCGACTTCGAATCGGGTCGGTACCGACCCGAATACGGGCCCGCCATTATTCATAGAAGATGGATTGCTCTGGTTGCAAATCGCCGCCTCCGAATAACGAGCGTCGAAGCTTCTGGTGGTGCCGGAGGCGGCGTAGAGCGATGGGTTTGCGGCGGCGAAAGAGGCTGACTTGCCACTCAACATGAATCCTCCACCCATGATTTTGATACTGTAAACTATGTTACTTCTGTATTTTCTTTTCTTGAGTTGTAATGAAGATGAAAACAAAATGATTTTTTTTTTCTATCTTGTTTATCAAGAAAAGGATATTATTGCATTTTGTTAAATGATTTATTGCATTTAACACCTTCATATTTAGCTTAATTGCAACAAAGTACTCGTAGTAAATATAGGGGATGATAATCATATAGATCAAAAAGTATTTTTTATTTGGAAGTGAACAATTAATTCAATTTCCCTTCCAAACATTTCGCCAAGTTTGAATAACAAATTTTCGGATCGAAATCGGCGAAATTCGAAAATATCACGTTCTTTTTTTTTATTTCTAAATTACCTATAATAATAAATAATATATTGATATTTAAATATAATGTTTGAAAATTAAAATTGGATTGAAAACTTGAAATCTCATGTATATATTAACCAATTTTCAATCTGAAAAAATCCAAGAAAAAAATAATCAAAACCCGGAATTCGGATTGAAAAAATATTGTTTAAAAATCAGAAATTTTCAGATACTGTACATTAAAGCTTTTTAGGCGTTTGAATTTTTTTTATAATAATAAGTTTTTAAATATTAATTTAGTGAGAAACTAAAGTAAAAAAAATAAAATCATTCACTTACTATTTATTCAACCTTTTAATTCCTTTAAATAATACCTTTATTTATTTATTGTTTTTAAGCTATTTTTCTTCCCCTAATTAAACGGCCAAATTCTCTGCCTACACTTTGCATCAATCACTTATATTTCCAACTAACTTAACTGCTATTTCCTAATTATCATATTTCACCCCTTTATATTTCTTACACTCTTCTTCTGCACATAGTTTCTCCATTTTTAAGGTTACTTCTTCTCTCAACTACATCTCTATATTATATTATATAAATATTTATTTATAAATGTACATATATGGTTGTCTGTATTTTTTGTGATTTATGTAAAATTTTGATGAATATATATATTTTTTTAATTTACCAGATCGAAATCTACCAGAAATGGCGGTAGACGGAACATACGTGAAACTAACCGAGGATCAGAATTCCTTACAGAATGTCACGCCCGGTGAATTAAATCAAGCCATCGATATCGAAAAGGTACATATATAAAATTATATAAATCATCAATTTCAGATTTCATATTGGTAGATAAAATTAATCTACAATTTTTTTAATTTAATTAATGAAAGATTAGATAAATTTCGAAATTAATTACAGTTTTTTTTTTTGTTTGATTGAATTAAAAATTGTAATTGTTTTACTGACAAATGTGTTAAAAATAGCTGACTGCTCGCAGATGTGAGCAATGTGGACAAACGTTACCTGCATCCTACACTCCGCCGGCCGACGAAGATTGGACTACCGGCATTTTCGGTTGCTTTGAAGATACCGATAGTGGTAAAGATCCATTTTCCAAAATGTTATAATTCAGTGACGAAAAAATTGATTTTTTTTGGATTTCGAAACAAATTTTTGTATTCCAAATTTTGAAATTCTGGGTTTCCGGTTTTTTTAGGATCCGAAATGGAACTAGTATTCTGCTTTCGATTTTTTTTTTCTTTCTCTTCTGAAAGTGTTAATTACTATCCAATTTGGTCCGATTTTCACTCATAAATGATATAATACTCACCGTGCTATCATGAAGGTGAAAATCAGACATATCGGATCGAAATTAGCACTTTCGAAGAGTTTCATTTTTTTTGTAAGTGAAAAACTAATTCCAATTCCGTTTTTTTTTTGTAGAAACCGAAAAGTGGAATTTCATAAATTGGCAAGAAAAAACTCGGTCCATACCGAAACATTCGGATCAAAATCAACAGATTTTGAGAAAAAAACCTATTTTTTAGTCAACTTAAATCTAAAATGCACCATAATAATAATTATATCATAAGTGCAATTTTTGAAATTATTTTAGAAAATTAAAAAATCGAAAAGGAAATCGGAATCACATATATATTTCAATTTCGATAAAAAAAAAAAAAAATTGAATGAAAAAACGTTGTTCCAAAATTGGAAAATTTCATATCGAAATATGTGGAAATCGAAAATTTTCGTTCCAATTTCCAGCCCTAGTTCCACCTTCACCTAAACTATCCAATGGGCTGCTCTATTGTGTATGTATAGGGTTGACTGGACTATTCTGCCCCTGCGTGCTGTTCGGGCGCAATGTGGCAGCGTTCAACGACGAGATAACTCCGGAGAGGGCGTGTGTGGGGCACGCGATATGCATTGAAGGTGGGATAGCATTGGCGGTAACTACAGCAGCGTGCAGCGGAGTGATTGATCCGGATACCGTTTGCCTTTTAACGGAGGGTTTGCTGTTTGCTTGGTGGGTTTGTGCTATCTACACCGGCATGGGCCGTCAGTTGCTCCAACGTAAATATCATCTTAAGGTGCGACCACATTTTAATTTCCAAAAATAAAGGTTAAATTACGGACACCCCTTGAGGTAATACGGTCGAATTACGAAAACCTCTCTCATGTTTGGATAAATACAATCACCCCTTTACTATGAATCTTCTTACACGTCCACCCTTGCAGTGTTAAATTTAGTGGAATTTTCTAAATTAAATGGAATATTCTCAAGTTAGAACCGTTTATCCCATTCGAGCTCCACATTTTGAAGCAAGATGATCATAAGATGTGTTTTTTGACTTGTATATATCAGATTGTGGTGCATCAGAAACTGCATTTTTGCACAAAACGAGTACAAACTAGAGAAACATTCCACGGCAACTAGAAGATTATGTTGAATTTGAAACAATAAGGATGGACGTGTAAGAAGATTTGTAGTTGATGGAAGTAGTTATAATTATCCAAACATTAGGGGGTTTTTTGTAATTTGACCGTACCTCAGGGGTGCGGTTGTAATTTACCCAAATATGTATTATTTATTTATGCTTATTTTATTTATTTGCAGGATGCACCATGTGATCCATGCTTGGTGCACTGCTGCCTGCACTGGTGCGCAATATGCCAAGAGCACCGAGAAATGCGGAACCATCTCTCGGAGGGCGCCACGTCATCCGAGGACACAATCGTAAATCCACCACAACTTCAGGAGATGATGAATGTCAACGCCGATGACCATAAACGTAGTAATGACAATCACGACCATGCCGCGTCGTCGTCTTCTGTCGGCGAAGGCTCCGGCGCCGGTCAAAATAACCTACAGCTGCAGCTGCAGCCATTGTGAATACAACGGCTTCATTAAGGCCCGTCTTAGAGAGCATGATTGGGCCCAAGCCCGCTAAATAAAGTTTGGGATTGGTAAATAGAGTTTCTTATTTTGTAATTTGCAATATTTGTATTGGATTAGAAATGGGATTGAGTAAGGTATATTGCACCATAACTATTTAATTTGAACCATAATTACATATATTCAAATTAGTGGAGAAGCCCATGTAAGAACAGGGGGTACTGTATTGTGTGTTTCTATAATTTTGAACAATTTAATTTAATTTTAAAAATAAATTAATTATTTTTAAAAGAAAAATTATAAATTAGTGTAACAAATTGGATAATGAAGTTATGAATTGTTGCTCGACTCCAACCTCAATTGAAAAACATTCCACTACATTATACCTTGATATTTATTTAGCACACCCAAAATTTCTAATTTAGTCCGAAGACTTAGACCTACCGTGTGACAAAATCTTCCAGTCGTCACTTCTAAAACAATCATTGTTGTCATTAATTTTTTTACGTTATTATGACGAATTATGACTTCGCCACCTATTACATAATGGAAAATATATTAATCAAAATTTTCCCTAAAAAAGAAAAAGAACAGAAAAAAACCGAATCAGTTTTTGTCTTATTCAATATTTTCAAATGAGTCCTTGAAAATATATAAATTATCTAACCGGGCCCGCCCGCACACATACCCGGATCCATCATGACCCGAAAACCACATTTGTGATTTCGACTGGGAAAAATATAAGTAGAAAGTAAGAGCTAAAAAGCTCTTCGGGTTATTCGAAGCCAATTGGAAGCTTCGGTGAAAAAATGTCAGTAATCGCCGGCGAATCTCAGGGAGAAACATCGGCCGGAAATCAACGGACGGTACTATTCCTAAATTACCAGCGTCAATCGACGGTCGGGATATCCCTGGACGGATTACGCGCTGGAGCAAGCGCAGATTGCACAGAAGACCATCGAAATCACCGTAGAGAACGCAATCGAAGCCACAAGATCGCGAGTTGATCGTCTTCTCACCACTTCGTCTGCGCATCTCAACCAAACAATTGTAAATTCTGAATTTCCACTGTTTTTTCCCCTTTTTATGCTTTCCTGCAAATAAATGTTAAGTTGATTGTAAATTAGATTCTTATTGTTCTATATGCTGCTAAAATAAAATAAAATAAATTAGGAGATTCACATGCTTCCTTTGCTGATTTTTTTTTGGAAAAATGCATAGTAGAAGGAATTCATGTATATGCATATGAACAGAAATCATTTGTATATCACATGTGAATTGAAAATTCTATGATGTTATAGCTCTGTAATTTCCTATATAAATGTGTATTTACAGCTCCCTCCCCTAAGTTCGACATATTTTGCGCTTATTTAGATCTTACATAGAAAATGTAGGTTCAATTTATTTGTAGGGTAGGCTCTATGAGTTCTTCTTACCGATAAATGACGAAAGCTAACAAGTTGGTTGCAACTTATCCGCTTGTAGAATAGACTCTTCGAACCTCAATATCGACATTTTAATTCGAGAAAATGCAGTGTGTTTTGCATTTCTATTGAAACCTGCCTCGGAAATTTCTCGTAATATTTCTCAGTTTAAGCAGTATGTAGCCTCAAACATGCTGCACACCCGCCCTTACCCATTGATAGATATTTATTATGTTGATTGGATTTATTCATTGCATACTTTCGTGATATGCTTGTGACTCGAGAGAGAACTATGTTGCAGGATTCTTTGCAAGAGTTAAAGTCTGAGTGCAGTACATATGAGGATATTGTTTTTGGAAAGATGAAAGGTCTGTTTGAAAGTGAATAATTTACACAACATAAATACGTTTGTGTAGCCACATGTTTATTAACTTAGTTCGTGATTCTGTTGTGCGCAGAGGGTTTTCTTCTTGCCTCTTCGCGCCCATTCGTTGCAACTGGAGTTGTTCTTGGTGTGGGAGTTCTCAGCCTAAAAAGTATGTCCAGTGCATGATTTTAAGCAACTATTTATGGTCATTCAATTGGTCTCGTAACCTTTGCTTTATATTTATTTTGAATATTATCTGCAGGAACGAGACAATTCCTATCCCACAGCACAATGCGCCTCTTTCTTAGTGAAGAGGTAATAGAACAAATGTTGATAGGCACATTTTCTACTGTAGTACTCATGCCTACTTGATAATTGACTTAAAGTTTGTATTGCATGATCTACTGGAAAAATACCGAGGTTTATCTAATATACATAAATGATTAATTATGGATATAGATGCAGAAATGACTCGTGTCTAGCAAGTTGCATGGTTAGAAATACAAGAGGAACTTGATATTGTTGAATTAGCATTAAGCATCATGTGATTGAATATATCAGCATATTAAGCATCTCGGCGGTTGGAAATATATGACAAGGAAATAATGATTTTAGTAAACGGTGTTTGCTCCAGATAATGCTTTCTAGAACTAATGCAAAAGTCAAGGAGTTGCGGCAGTCAATCGATCTTTTGAAGGTTGAAAGTGAAAAGTTGGAGGTATTTTTTTTCAACATTTATTACGTTCTCTTGGAATACGTCATTTCTGTTGCATTCTTTGTTCCCCCCATATAGCATTTAAATGTTTACTCCTTCCTTCCCAAATCCTTCTCCATTTGTTGCATTGAAGGAAAAAGGAAAACAGTATCAAATTAGTAATTTCCATGAAGGATTGAAATCGGAAATCAATGTGCGTAATGGATAGAAGACCCACAATTTCAGTTGTCACTTGAATGTTAGGAAAGGTGTAAATAGATGGCGCATGTGTATTTTCTCGGCCTCCTTCTCTTCAAATGCAAGCTAGGATCTCTATTTTTTTTCACAACGATCAGCCCCTATAAACTCTTTTGGATCCTGGATATTATAGAGGAAAATGAAAGAAAAAAGAGACAATGGGGCGATGAAATAAGGGATTGCACGTGCTTTTTTTCCCTTCTGTCAAAAAAAATGGAAAACATTTTTTTTTTTTGGTTTACTGCTGTATAAAATGAAAATAAATTCATGTATGCAAACCCACCCCATTTCTTATGTTTCCAGTCTTTTTCCTTCCTATAATTCGGAGAGGCGGTTGAATTATATACATATAATATTCTAATTATAAAATTTTGTAAACCTTTTTGTTTAGGGAGGTTGGAATTTGTTATACAAAATATTGAATGTCTTTGCTTTGGTTGTCAAATGTCAAGCATCTTGTATTTTATATCACGTCTTATGACATGATATGTATTCGTGCTAACAGAAAAGGGCATTGCAAGCTGAAGAAAACTTGGTGCGAGGGAGGACAAAACTCAAGTATGCGTTTTCTATTGAAATTTAATTTATCTAGTTAGTTAAATTTCCAGTTCAAATAATGAAAATATTGTCCTGACAGGCAAGCAGGAAAACAGATTCACGGTGTGATAAACTCTGCTTACAAGATAGAAAGCCAAGCAAGAGGTATATGATCTGCCTCCCTCCCTTGTGCCCGTACATGAATGGCAGATTATTGATTTCGAGGGATCAAGAATTTGTTCACTTTTTTCTTTAGTGTGATATCTAATAATTAAATTGGCTAAAATTTGCGCCAGGCTTACAGGATGTTCTTACGGAGCTTCCCAGTAGAGAAGCATCCAGATTTCGAACACAAGTAAGTCCCCCCCTTTTTTTTTCTGAATGATTTGGTAACTTACATTATTTGAGGGAAAATTGCAATTTTTGTCCCTCAAGTTTGCATCAATTTTATATTTAATCCCCCATGTTCACAAAAAACACATTTGGTCCCTGATGTTTCCAAAATTTAACATTTTTGGTCATTTCCGTCAATTTTAGTCGAATAAGGTCCTAATAGTTCTCCTTATATGAAAGGAAAAAAGACGTGAACCGAATAAAGGCTTATCAACCAAGCCTCATTAGAATCACTACTTTTCCATTCGTAAAAAAAATTGAATTTAAAAAAAATGTAAAAAAAATAAAAAACCCGAACAAGGTTTGAATTTCTGCTTTGATTGCATATGATCTTTGCCACAGGTGGATATTCTATTACTTTCCTCCTAAAATTCTCGTATGGTTAATTTTTGCCTCTAGGTTAAGAGCGTTGCTAAGGAGGCGAAGAAAGAAAGAAATGCTCTATCCAAGGAAGTTACAAAGATCAGTAATTACGGTATATCGGTCTGAATCTCACCTTTTTGTCTCTCTTTCAATGGATATTATTAAACCTTTTTGTTATTTGTTGTTGAGTTTCTTACATGCTTAAGCCGGTAGTTTTTTGGTATCGAATAAAAAGATTACATCAAGTACATACATGGCATCTCTCCTCTTCTTTAATGAGTTATTATTTCAAGTGTCGTTGTGTGAAGTTTAAAGTAACTAGGGCAATTCCGTTTCGGTTCTTTCGCGTATCTGTGCCCGTTTTCTTTTAGTCTGTCGCTTATAAGAACGTTTTTTTTTGTGATAAATATTGACATGGTTGGTTGTCGAAATTACTTTATTGTCTTGGACATTTGGCTTAAAGGTAAACCGTATTATGTAGAAATTTTTAAAACAATATTTTCGCGTTTGATGTTTGGTTTATTCTAAGATACGTCCGATGAAGTAGACGGGGTATATAGTAGTACATGTGCGTATATATTTTCCAAATGTTTGACACATATTTACATATATATATGTGTGTGTAATTATGGATACCTTTAGAGCAACTCCAATGGAGAGACATCAAAATGGAGCATTAAACATACATTTGATACTTGATATAATACTTTGATACTTCTAGAAAAAAAATTTACTCCAACCACCACAAGTATCAAATAGATTATCAAATTTTAAATATGTAAATAATTATATTATTAAATGCCACGTGACAAATTGTGATAGGTTAATAGAGTGGTTACATTTTTGATACCTCATTTTCCACGGAGTATTTTTGCACCTCGGGGTGGTTGAATATCAAAATAGTTCTCCCTTTAATGCCTCCATTGGAGGAGGATTTTTTAATTTTGGAGCATCAAAGTGGTAGTTTTTCATTTTGATACCCCATTTAGTTCCTCCATTGGAGTTGCTCTTACGGTGAAAAATGTTATCCAGTGCAAGAAAACGATGAAATTTTTACTATGAATCTTTTTTCACGTATATATATAATCTTCTTTCACGTATATATATGATGAAATCCAAATTATAATTCTCCTAACTTATCTATTTATAATAGGATTTGATTTTTTTCTTTAATGAAAAGCTTTACTTAATTTTTGCAAAACTAATTTATTTTCCACATTCCTATAGCTCTAACTGAAAACGACACCAAGCAAAACTGTGGTCTATCTGTATATATCTATGTCTTTATCCATCCACGCATGACGGAGTTACATACATACATGTATATATATATATATACACATATATATAAATTGCACGATTATTTGGTCTCAATTAAAGTAGAAGATATTTATTTACTTTGTATGTGACAGTACAAGTACCAACTTGTGACCCTAAGCCTAAATATATATTATATTCTTCACTCTTTTCGTTTAAAAGGATTTTATAGATGCTCTGCTCGATGAATTACCTCGGGTGATCCTACGCCATTGATCGAATAATAGTACATATTTATGTATACATTTACTTAGTGAATAATTATTTGCATAGATTTATGGTGTAAAATGAAGCGGTCGGATGAGCTGACTCCTAGATGGCTTAAAAGTAATAAGGAAGCAATAAAATTAAATATTGAAAGTTAGGGGTCCCCATTTGGTACTTATCTTTATTTTGTTATAATGAAGTCGTCAATCCGCTTTTCAAGAAAATAATATATTTGGCATATCTTATAATATACATGATTTTTTTAAATAACGAACCTCTGACCTCTACCGAAATAATTCTTGTATCATTCGAATAATTTGCATCCTTTTAAAATAATTTAATACTAATATTCTCCGATTGATATTTTTCGTAAACAGTAGATTTATAATTCAAATTTTAATTATACGGTTATTATATATATATTTCAAAGAAGAAATTGTATATATATAATATAATATTTGGTCAAAAGTAAATAATATTTTGCCACACTCCTACAAAAGGTTTGCAATATTTCTATCCAACTGAAAACGACCCCAAACAACCTCTGCTTTACCTGTATCTACTATGTCTTTATCCATCCACGTACTCCATATCATAATACATACACATGCATACACTGCACGATTTTGTCTCAATTATTATTATTATTTTATTAAATATTATTCTTTTTATTCAAATATACATTATTTTGTATCTATACCAGGATTCAGGAGCCAACATAACCCCTGTCAGTTCCGAAAGTACATTAATCTATTATATATATATATGCATAAATATCTCGATAATTTATGGATAAGTTAATATTTCACTAAATTAATATAGTTTTGAGCTGTATTAATTTAAAGAGCTTTAATTGTATTTAAAAATGTTTGATCCACGAAAAAATAAATCCCAATTCTATCAATCGGCCCAAGAGAAAGAGAAGTGTAGCCCTTAAAAAAGGTCCAATTAAATTACTAGTTAAAACTTTATTTGTTGTTTGATTAATTAATTAAATAAATTATTATTTTATTTTTAGGGAAAGTTTTTAATTAAATAAATTAATAACTAGCATTTTCCCCCGTGCGATGCACGGGATATTATTTAAATAGTGAAAAAATAAATCAATTTAATACATAATAAGAAAATATAGTACACTAATATAAAATGTAATAATGTAGTATTATTCATATTGAATATCTAGCTTTATCTCTTAAGATTTGAGATATATTGATGAAAATTAGGAAATCAATAATTGTTGAAAATTGTAGTTAAAAAATTAGTACAGAAAAAATATTAAAAATAAATAATTACATAAGTAGCAATAAGGTAGAATTCTTCACGGGTTAGTTCTAATTTTGATATATAATTGTTAAAAATTATAATTAGAAATTAATAGAGAAAAAATATTAAAAATAAATAATTACAGAAATACCATTAGGGTTTTTTAGGGTTGCCCAGCGTTTCTTTCTTTTATATATAAGATATGTAGAAATTGTGTGCCTGGCCTGCTGTATATAAATAGAGAGAAGCGCACACCGACTTGGAGCCACTAGTAGTCTAGTACTAATTATAAGTCTCTCTCTCTCTCTCTCTCTCTCTCTCTCTCCATATACATATATATATATATATACATATATATATATGTGCGTGTTTGTGTGTGTTTTCTTCTATCTCTAGCTTCAAAGCTGTTTTGTTTGGCTGTTTGTTTTCTTAAAACCTTGTCCGAAAATGGTGGATCTCCGTACAGTTTGTTGTCTGTGTGGCGACGTTGGCTTCTCCGACAAGCTTTTCCGATGCTCCAAGTGCCTCACGCGCTTCCAACACTCGTACGTCTAATCCCCCCCTCTCTCTCTCTCTCTCTCTCTCTCTCTCTCTCTCTCTCTCTCACACACACACACACACAGAAACGCGTATATCTGCGCGTGTAATAGTCGATTCCAGCTTTTTTTCTTTTTTTTTTTTTGTATAATTCGAATTTAAATGGAATACAATATACAGTAACGATCAGATTTTGTATGAATAATTTAGGGGAAAATAAATATGTATATATAATTGGTCGAGTTTATATTTATACATTCTCGAACTGCAGGTACTGCAGCAATTACAACTGCAGAGAATACGCAGAGGCAGCAGTGCTACAAGTGTGCGATTGGTGCCGGTGCGACGAAAGAGAATATAACATATCATCATCTAAAAATAATAATAGCCACATAAGATCACCTTACTCCGGCGAAAAAATAAAGCAGCAAACGCCGGAGAAATCCACCGGAAAACTCCCTTCGCCGCGTCCCTCCGCTCGCAGGTACAAGCTTCTCAAGGATGTAATGTGCAGCACCAGGTGAAAGTTACACTCGGTGTCTTTTTACTGTTGATTTACACACACCAATGTGGGTGTGTGTTTGTGTGTATATATGAGTGGCAGGGATCTATATCCAATGTATTTCACCCGATGTAGCGTAGTATAAACCGACATCTATAATAGTGTGAGTCTTGACCAACATATTATATGTTGCATTACGATCGGAGCCAACACAGGATCAGAAGGCCACAGTCTCCCAACATTTCGCAAATCTCTATTAAATTTTACGTGTACAATAACATTAACAGTTCCCCTTAATTTTTTTTTAATGCATTCGCCCTACCTGATTTAAAATTATTGCTCCGCTAGTGATTATGAATATATCTAAAAAAAAAACTTATGTGAATATTGAAGGATTGAAATTTAACAAGATCCAAATCAACTGATCCGATCCACACAATTTGTACAATCTATAAATGTTAATTATTTTTTGATGTACATCTGTAAAATTTGGTCAAACAACTTATAAGCTTTTAAGTATTTTCTCCTCTTGATAGATTATTTGAGAGTTTATAAAAGCTATTATAACCCTTTGCTCTACGTGAAGTTCGTTCTCGAAGGAGTATGGACCTGAGTTTATAAACGAAAGCAAATGGAGGCGCTGTCCTCGAATCTTCGTAAACTTGTAGTCCATTATTTTTAATAAAAATCCATACATTTTTAATGTACTCAATTTCGAACACTCTTGACAAAACTGACGGATTGGCCACGGTCAATTATTTTTGTACTAGTGTCTTTTTCCACTAAAAAAAATTCCATTTAAGCATTGCAAGATAAATATTCTTGATTAGCATAAACGAAGGTCAAGATCACAAATTCACGTGTGGGGTTTCACACATTTCTATGGTTGGTTGAGCCCCATTAATTTCATCCAATCAAAGTAAGCCTCGTGGCAGAGACTTGATGGATGATGATTCACGACCCATGGACACGTGGTGCTCCCCAGCAACCGGCACGTGTCTGTCACTACCTACCCAAAATGGTCAAATGTCAACTTTGAGGCACACTAATAAATGTGCTGTTCTTTGTGGAGGCAAGATGAAAGTGATGTTAGTAATGAATAATATATACACTTTTTTTTTTCTTCTTTTTTTCAATAAATATTTAATAATATACTATTTCTTTACATGAAATAACAAATATACATGTAAACAGAAGTGACATTTTATTTAAATAATTATTACATTAAATCATTGTGAAATTGAGTATATATACACTGCATCAAATATTACATTTATGGTATTTAGTAAGTGACACAAGATCCATGTACCACTACTTGTACACTGAATGTAGCACCTAAATCTTATCAATTTAGAGTAATTTTTATTTGCATTGAATTTTCCAAATAATAATAATAATAATAATAATAATAATAATAATAATAATAATAATAATAATAATAATAATAATAATAATAATAAATATTGAGATAAAAAAAGAACCAACTACTTAAATGTTCTTGATGAGAGTAGTTGCAGGACTATCGACGTAGACAACATTTTAAATAGGGTAAATGGCAAATAGGTACATGACAAGGGTACTTAATTAAAAGAGAGATATCCAACTTTTTTGTCTTTTAAATAAATCCAACCAATTCAAACTTATTTGCAAATAAGGAAAATCCCTTTATATATACCAAAATTACCCCCAATTCATTGAAACCCAATTCAACTCCAATTTCATGATTTACACCCCAATTTAGCCCAACTTCATCAATTAATCAATTTTAACCCTAATTTCAATTTTGACCCACCACCACCGGTCCGGCGTTGACTTTTTTTTTTTTTTGAAAGACTTTTTTTCCCCATAATTTTTTTTCCGGCCGGTCAACTGCCGTTGACCGCGGTCTCCGGCGTTGACTTTTTTTTTTATAATTTTTTTTTCTTAAAAAAAATATTTTAATTAATATTACTGTCATGACTGCTAAATTACTGTCTGCGATAGTTATTTAACTGTCAGAGATAGTAATTTAACTGTAAATTTACTTTTTTTTTCTTCAAAAATAATTTAATTAATATTATTGTCTTTGCTACTAAATTACTGTCTCCAGCAGTTATTTAACTGTCGGAGACAGTAATTTAATTGTTAATTGATTTTTTTTTTTAAATTTAATTAATATTACTGTATTCGTTGCTAAATTACTGTCTACAGCAGTTATTTAACTGTCGGAGACAGTAATTTAACTGCTAATTGACTTTTTTTCTTCTTAAAAAAATATTTTTAATTCGTTGCTAAATTACTGTCTCCAGCATTTATTTAACTGTTGGAGACAGTAATTTAACTGTTAATTGACTTTTTTTTTTTTTCTTAAAAAAAATTATTTTAATTAATATTACTGCCTTGGCTGCTAAATAACCGTCTCCAACAGTAATTTAACTATCTTAGACAATAATATTAATAATATTACTGTTCGGAAAAATAATATTCATAATATTACTGTCACAAACAGTAATATGTCAGAGACAGTAATTTAGTAGTCAAGATAGTAATATTAATTAAAATATATTTTTTCTAAGAAAAAAAAATTCAAAAAAAAGTCAACGCCGGAGACCGGCGGTCAACGGTGGTTGATCGGCCGCCGGAAAACAATTTCAGGAAAAAAAAGTTTTCAAAAAAAAAAAAAAAAAAAAAGAAAGTTAATGCCGGAGACCGGCGGTCTCCGACGGTCAACGCCGGAATCTGGCCGGAAAAAAAAACATTTCAGAAAAAAAATTATTTTCTAAAAAAAAAAAGGGGGGGTTTAATGTGATATATTGTTTAAATACGGGGTCAATGTGTAATATTACGGAAGTTAGAGCATAATGGGTGGAATTGATAAGAATTAGGGCAAATTACCAGAACCCCCCTGAGGTAAGTCTGAATAACGAAAATCCCCCCCTGAAAATGTGTATAGTCTATTGTACCCTCTGTTAAATCGTGCTAACATTGTTAAAACACGTTTTGTTCCTAACAATAACAACGTTTTCAATATCAGATCTTTTCACTTTTATTTTTCACATTCATCTTTTTCATCTGTCACGACTCCCCTCTTCACTTGGAGATTAGAGAAGATTAGGGCTGAACCAAAGAAATTGTTATCATCACCTATCAAGATTAGAGAAGATTAGGGCTCGAATCGCGAAGTTTACGTCCAGAATCAAAGGTTTGTATGGATATTTTGTTCAAGTTTTTTAGGGTTTTAAATTTCGGTAAAAAATTAGGGTTTTTGATTTTTGGTTTCAAATTTCTTCTTTTTCTTGTTTCTACTTTCTGATCTATGGGTTCTTGGTTTGTATGGATATTTTGTTCAAGTTTTTTAGGGTTTTAAATTTCGGTAAAAAATTAGGGTTTTTGATTTTTGGTTTCAATTTTCTTCTTTTTCTTGTTTCTACTTTCTGATCTTTGGGTTCTTTGTTTTCTATTTTTTCGAGTTTCAAAAGGTACTATATTTTGTTCAAGTTTTTTAGGGTTTTAAATTTCGGTAAAAAAATTAGGGTTTTTGATTTTTGGTTTCAAATTTCTTCTTTTTCTTGTTTCTACTTTCTGACCTTTGGATTCGTGAAGGGGAAATAATAAATTACAGAAGTTAGGGAAATTAGGGTGGTATTCTGATTGGGATTTCTAATTTTTTATTTTTTGGTCTTATTTTTTTATTTTTGGTTTATAATTTCTGATTCCAAAGAATTAATTTATGATTTTGGGGATTATGTTTGTATTTGAATCTGATATGTTTTTTGTATTTGTATTTGAACTGCAGATGGTAGATTTATGCTCTGTTATTCTACACTACAGATCAAGTGAAGTTAAATTTGATAATATTGATCCTGACAAGTATAGTTATGAGGACTTATGTCTAGCCATTAGGAGATCATTTCCTAGTATTAATGGGGGTATTGAAGGGTTAAAGATGACATATATTAATGAGGATATTGAAGGGTTTCAAGGGTTGAGCATGGACTGTAGCTTTGATGTAAAAACAATGTTTGCCTTATGTGTGGATAATTGCTTCCATGTGTTAGTTGAGGATAAAGATCAGAGAGTTGAAGAAGACTCTGATTCTGATTTCCAAGCCAACATTGATGAAGATGACAACAGAAGTGAAGTGCCAAGTGATGAAGCTAATGATGATGATGATGATGCACTGAGTGGATATGAATCAGATAATCATTGCGAGCATACAAATTGGTCTGATGAGGAGCTGGATAATGATCCATTACAAGGATGCATGGATTTTGGGGATACAATATTCACTCCTGAACCTGGGGAAAAGATCACTTTAAAGAAAGGTCAGGTGTTTACTGATGTGTATCAATTTAGACAAGTGTTGAAAGATTACATCATTCAAGAAGGCTTTCACTGTGTGAGAGATAAGAATGAAAAGCAGAGGGTTAGAGTACATTGTGGGGGTGAAAACTGTGCTTGGAGACTTCATGCCTCCACCTTACCTGATAATGTAACATATATGATCAAGGTTTGTCCATGTGAGCACACATGTACCAGAGGAGCTGTTGATAATGAGGTCAGTGCCAAGTGGTTAGCCTCAAAGCTGATGGATCTCTTAAGATCAGACCCTGATGCAAACCTGAAGGCAATGAGGCATGAGGTGACAAAATATGGGGTCAAACCACAATACATGCAGTTTTACAGGGCTAAAAGCATTGCACTTGATCAGATACAAGGAAACCATGCAAAATTGTTTGAAAAACTACCATATTATGGTACTATGGTTCTTGCTACCAACCCAGGCAGTGTAGTTACACTACAATGTGATGTTGAAGATGTTGAAGATGAAAATGGGTTAGGAGTACCACAAAAGCCACCTACATTCAAGAGGTTTTTCATGGGACTTGCTGCACTGAGAGATGGATTTTTAAGTGGGTATAATCCATTTATTGGCTTTGATGGATGCCATCTTAAAGGGCCATATGGTGGTGTGTTGCTTTCAGCAATAGCACTGGATGGCAACAATGGCCTATATCCAATAGCATTTGCTATTGTTGAGACAGAGAATAGGGACAGTTGGAGTTTCTTCTTTCATAATCTCACAATCATGTTGGGAGGATTTTCTGATGGAAAGCCATGGACATTTATGACTGATAGGCAGAAGGTAAATTATGTCTTTGTTATAATTATGTTTTTTTTTATCAAAATAATTTCATAATGCATTTTTTTTCTTTATGTCACGGACTGGTGGAGACAATTTCAGAGATGGCCCCCAATGTAATGAACAGAAGGTGTGCTAGGCACATTTGTGCCAATTTCAGAACTCATTTTGCTGGAGGTGCACTAAAGAAATGGTTTTGGTCAGCTGCCAGGTCATATACTTCCTCTGGTTTTAACTTTGCAATGTATAAAATGAAAGAGTTGAATGTTAATGCATATAAGTGGTTGCTAGCTATTCCATCTGAGCAGTGGTCAAGGTATGCCTTTGATAAAAGGCTTAAAAATGACCATGTTACTAATAACATTTCAGAGTCTTTTAATAATTGGATTGAAGAATTTAGACCCATGCCTTTCTTGAGTTTGTTAGATGGTCTTAGGTGTAAACTAATGAAAAGGCTTACAAATAGGGCTGCAAAAGGGCAGAAGTCCACACATGAGTTAATGCCAACTGTAGTTGAGAGGTTAAATATTGCAGTTGAAGAGTCTAGGAAGTGTGAGATTGTAGTTGCTGGAAATGATCAGTTTGAAATTAAAGACAAAAGAAATCATTTTGTTGTGAATTTATCAAACAAGAGATGTGACTGTGAAGAGTGGGATTTGTCTGGACTGCCTTGTAAACATGCCATAGTTGCAATCAAACACAACAGGCAGAGGCTTGAGGATTATACAGATAAGTGTTTTTCCAGGGAAATTTACATGACAGTTTATAGTCATTTTATCAATCCTATTAACCACCCTGATTTCTGGCCAGAACACCTAGATGCCACTCCAAAGGATCTGCAACCTCCTACTTATAGGAGGTTGCCTGGGAGACCTAAAAAAAATAGAAGAAAAGAGGCTGGAGAAGGCCAATCACAGAAAAGATCAACTGTGGTTAGATGCAAGAGATGCAAAGGTTGGGGGCATAACATTAGAACTTGCAAAGGACCAACTCAGTCTAGGAGAGGTGCCACAACCACAGCTAATGGGGTATGTTGTACAGTTTATTATTTTTACTTCATGTGTTCTTACAATTTGTTTATATGTTTCTAAGCAAATACAGATATATTGTAGGAAAATACACAATTTCAAGCCTCTAGCAATCCAGAAAGACAAGGTGAAGCATCAGTGTTGACTAGAAGAAAAAGAGCAAATGCCCAGGTATTCTATTTTTTTAACTTTCTTATTATGTATTTGGTGTTCTGTATTCTGTTTAATTTTTTAATATTTACCTTTTTTTACTTTATTACAGAGTTCTGCTCAAGCCTCTGCTCATCATGCATTTGATGATGATGCCCAAATGACTGCTCAAGCCTATGCTCATGCATTTAATGATGATGTCCCAGTGACTGCTCAATCCTATGCTCAAGCACCTAAGAAGAGAAAAAAGACAAGTGCAGCAGCTAAGGTGGTCTCAAAAGGCAATGTTGCAGCACCATCTTCAAGTGCAAAAGCACCATCTTCAAGTGCAGCAACACCATCTTCAAGTGCAGCAGCACCATCTTCAAGTGCAGCAGCTAAGGTGGTCTCAAAAGGCAATGTTGCAACACCATCTTCAAGTGCAAAAGCACCACCTTCAAGTGCAAAAGCACCATCTTCAAGTGCAGCAGCTGATAATATTGACAACATTCTGGCAGGAAAATGGTATCCCACTGACTTTGACAAATTTATGGCTTTCATCAAGAGGTAGAACATCATAGACTGTTTTTTTTGATGTTTTGTAGCCTGTTTTTGGGATGTTTCATAGAACATCATAGACTGTTTTTTTGTGTTTTTGGTGGTCTTTTTTACAGGCTATTTTTTGGGCTGATTTGATATGTAATTATTCACTAAACATGTTTTTTGTAGCCTGTTTTTGGTGGTCTTTTTTACAGGCTATTTTTTGGCTGATTTGATATGTAATTTATTCACTAAACATGTGGTGCTTATGGGCTGATTTGAAATACTAGTTTATGTTTGATATATCATAAAGGTACAATATTTTATTGCAGAAATAGTAGTACAGTTATTTTACATATCATGTATAATGCTAGGATTGCTAGGTTTAGCACTACCAAACTACGAACTAATCCATCTTCAATCTTGCCATTGTTCTTCGATTGAGCTTGATTTGTCGATGCACTTGTCACCTCACTGTCATCATGCTTTCGAGTAGCTATTGTATCACCATGTGAGCAACTATAACCAACTTCAAATGGCTCACACCAATGTGAGAAGCCGTGTTCGGGGCAACAATAAAAGAGCCTTCCCGGATTTTTTCTCGTCTCCGATATCATAATTGTTGTTTTCTTTCCACAACTCTTGCATTTCTCCTTTTTATATTTTAACCCACTGATTTGAGAGGATGTGCTAGAAGAATCCATGGAAGCAATAGAGAGTGGTGGAGAGAGAGGTGAAAGAGAAGAGAAAATTCCACCTTATTTATAGGGATGCAAAAAACGGTCATATTCAACAAATTACTCAAAACTTACAATTAACCCCCTCAGATATTAATGCAACGGTTATATTTCAGTAAGTACAAACCATGTAACAATATGACCCCTCATAAAATAAAATGCTTACAATTACCCCCCTAAGGGTAATTTCGTCTGTAAATAGAACTATCAGAACGTTCCACGTGTACAAGGGCAAAATTGGTAATATCAGAGGAATATTCGGGAGAATCAAAAAGATTCTGTCAAGTTTAACACCGTTAGAGTGATTTGTAAGATGTCTGCATACCTCAGGGGGATTTTCGTAATTACGGGAACAAGGGGGGGATTTTCGTTATTCAGACTTACCTCAGGGGGGTTCTGGTAATTTGCCCTAAGAATTATATTATGGAGGGTATTTTAGACTAAAGACATGGGGATGGGTTTAATTGAAAGACTGTTTTTTTTTTTGGATCAAAATGCATTTAAATCCCATGTGATGGACCTTTTTGCCATTTGCCGTTTTAAATAAATTAAATGGTTTTTATTTTATTTTTGGCATACGTAAATGTGAAATAAAAAATAAATATATTTTTTTCAATAGACGGTCTAAAATATTAATAATGATCGATGATCAAATTCATAGTTAATGATCTGAAATCGAGTATCGAGCGGCTTACAAATAAACGATTAATTATTTTTTTTATTTCCAACTATGAGTAGAAACTACGCTTTGACTCGATTTTTTTTTCCCGTGATGATAAAACGACGACGAAGTGAGTGACAGACGAATGGAAATAGGTTGTCCGAGTGTGGGTGACTCAATTGAGGCATGAATATGCCAGTGATTTTTCCTCCATCAACTCTTTTGCAGTTGCATCCATTTTCTCCCTTGAAAATTCATCAATCTTCAAACCTATATACACACACGTATAGTGTGACATATGAGCTAAAAAAACATAACATGGGGCATTTATGCGAATAACAATAATACGAGGATTTGTTAGCAATTCAGAATAATAAAGGGGGTATTTTGCAATTTTACTCTTATTTATTTATGGTTTAAATTAAAGGTGGGAATATAGTTTAATAATAATAATAATAATAATAATAATAATAATAATAATAATAATAATAATAATAAATGAATTATAACCTTGCACAATTGACCATTCTCCTTTGTCACAAGTAACTGGGAAAGAATAAATTAGGCCTGCTGGAATTCCATATGACCCATCTGAATAAACCCCCATTGACACCCAATTTCCCTGCACCAAAAAAAAATAAAATAAAATACATAAAATTGAATTAGCAATAATTAATTAATTTAATTAATTAATTAGGGAGTAAATTAAATAAAATAAAATAAAAACCTTGGGAGTTCCTAAAACCCAATCACGAATATGATCACAAGCAGAACTTGCAGCAGACAATGCACTCGAAAGCTTCCTCGCTTTAATAATCGCTGCGCCCCTTTGTTGCACCGTCGCAATAAACTCCGTTTTCAACCTAATAATAATAATATCGAATTCAATTCACTACTAATTCGATAAAAAAATCGCAAATTTTTTTATTTTTTTTAATATAATAGTACCATTTATCGTCTCCAACGAGGTCGGGTACGAGTTTATCGCCATTGACCGTATTGACAGTAGCATGATTTGCATCTGGATATTGAGTTGAAGAATGGTTACCCCAAATGATGACGTTTTTTACGTCGCCAACGTGTACGTTGAGCTTCTCCGAGATTTGTCCTAAAGCCCGGTTGTGGTCGAGTCTTGTGAGACAAGTTATGTTCTTGTCTGGGATTGAGGGAGCAAATTCTTTTAGGATTAGTGCATTTGTGTTTGCTGGATTTGCTACCACCAATACCTGCATTGATATGTAATATAGCAATTTTGTCGAAACACGAATCGAACCACAAAATTGGGCGCCAAAAAAAAATAGATCGATTTTGAATGTATTTTAATTAGAAAATTATTTAATTCCATGGCCGGTCGGATTTGCAAAATATTTATCAAGGATTTTATCAGAGGGTTGAAATTGGAATGGAAATTTCGAGTTTGTCTTCCGACTTAGAAATTTCCGATTTCGGAACAAGTTCTTTCATTCCTGTATATGAAACTCCAAAAAAGAAAAATCTATTTTTTCTTAAATGGATTTAGAATTAGTTTCCACTTTCCAAAAAAAATGATTTTTTTATAAAGATTTTATGCATCCGATATACGTCCGATTTTTATCCCTAGATTTTATGCATTTACATTACAAAAAAAATGTTTTTTTCTTTTTCACTCCATGTTTACATTTTACTATGAATGAACAATGAATTAAATTAGAGTCATTGATACTATGAATAGATTCTTATAAATGTAAATTACAGTAGAACCTCAAATAAATTAATAACCACGCTTAAATAATAAAATTTTCAGGTCCCAGTTCGGTACAAGCATACTAACTTATTAGATCAATAATTTAATATGTCACTAAATTAATAAAATTTTGTTAATCTCGACTGTATTAATTTATAGAGGTTTAACTAACTGTAGTTTGCAAACTCCAATCGGGACCGGGTTAGCTTTTCGTTTCAATATTAATGAATAATAATAAATTAAAAAAAATACAAAAAAGTAAAATCAAATAATAAAAATTGAGTACCTTGCAATCTGGGGCAGCATGTTTTTCTAGGGCAGAGGCTTGAGCCTTGTAAATAGATACATTCTTTGACATTACATCTTTCCTCTCCATACCTTCCTTCCTCGGGAATCCGCCCACCATAACGGCAATATTAACGCCGTTACAAGCTTCTACTACGTCCGTCGTGGCAACTACCCCTTTGAGAAGTGGAAACGAAGCGTCAACGAGTTCCATTTTAACGCCGTTAAGTGCTTCGGCGGCCGGTGAAATATCAAGCATGTGTATTATTACCGGTTGATCTGGACCTAGCATTGCCCCTCTTGCTATCATCGGTACTAGTGCATACCCTATTTGTCCTGTCGAAAACAAAAATTCCGATTATTATTTTTATGCCGATTTTCGAAAACAATCCAATTTTTCGAAAAAGTTGTAAATTTTGGATCGGAATCAGCTGAATTCGGAAATCCAGTTTGGATTAGCAACTCGATTATCAAATAGTCCATAATAATAATAATAATAATATATAACTAGTATTAATATGTATTGTGAATGGATTTTATGGGGAGAACATGGAATTATTTCTGAAAATAAAATTAATTCGGATCGAAAATTGAAATCGGAATTCCATATATGATTTTAATTATGATCCAATTTTTGTGGAAGAAAAACATCAGCGAAAATTTCGTTCTAATTTTCACCTATCAATATATATACCACATAAACTATATCAATTATTTACGAAAAAACAACCTCAAAAAAAAAATTAAAATATATATATATATACATATATGTATATATATATATTTATATATATAAAATTAAATAAAAAATAAAATAGAACATGCCTGCAGCACCAGTAACAAGAACAGTAACAGGTTCTTTATCAACAATCAAGAAGCTCCATATGTGCTTAATAATTTTCCAAGATAAATATACACAGCCCAAAACAACAACACTCTTTTCTATTGACACAAAATCATCCATTTCCAATTTTTTTCTTTAAATCAAGAAAATAGTACAATTTTTCGACCAATTATAATGGGATTAAGTTTTACGATCGAGATTAATTATATATAGTAAAAAAAATGCAGAAAAATCACACGGTAGGCTTAGAGAATTCGGCGTAAACTTGTAGACAAAGCAAAATAAAATAGCAAGACAAAGTCCAGAAGCCATGGAATAGTACAATATTAATTTCTTCTTCACAAAGAAAAGAACAAATAGATATATATATATATAGTAGTAGTACTATAGAATAATTAACATGCATGTGTATTAATATACTTGAATAACATGCAAGGAATATTGTATACATCTTATGTTAAAACAATGTAGAGAGAGAAAACGCATATGTATCGTATATGCAAGAAGATCGATCGATGAGAGAGAAACGCACCAGCTGCACCGGTGACAAGAACTTTAAGAGGGTTTTTTGCCATGGCTACAATAATCTTAAAGATTGAAATTAAATTAATAAAAGCTTTCTTCAAATCCTATATACATATACATATATATATATATGTATGTGTTTATACGATCATTTGACTCAGTAGTTGAGGATAGCGCGAAAAAAATCGAGATTTAGCGAATATTGAGGAACAATATAAGGGATAATTAAGGAGCTGGTTTCTTTTGCCTTCGGTCAATTAAAATTTAATTTTGATCCATTTTTCATGCGTCTGTGTTTACCATGATGAATGCGATCCCGTACGTGCAAAGCACGGGCATTAATTATATATATATATATATATATATATATATATATATATATATATATATATATATAAAAGTGGGCCTTGAATGGGTCCACTAATTATTTTGCTATACTGGGCCGAAAGCTAAGGCCAAGCCCGTTGGTTAATTACCTTAACGAAATTAGAATTATACTCTAATTAGAATTCTACTATTAATTAATATAAATAAGGCCTCATGGTAAAAGGTACGTTATATTCTCTAGTTCTGATACCTCTTGCAGGTTTGAAATTCAGGTGTTCCTCTTTACGTGACACCGACCATCTGCTCCCGTTTAATCCACCCAAGGTGAGTGCCCTGATACGTTTAGGATGATGTGGACTAGGGTTTTTTTCCCGGTACGTTATACAATTTCTTTTCCTCAAAGTTATGGTTATGTTGGTTATATTATTTGATTATTTTTTTTCTTGTTGTGTTAATGTTCGTAGGTAATAGGTATATTTATTGGATAATTACGTAATTCAAGAAACAATGGTTTTATGGTGGGGATGCGAAGCTTTACTTGGAGTGGATGCACGTAGAGTCGCGGGGTACGAATATAATTACCGTTTCTCGATCGACGATGAAATGGCTCCGTTCTATAAATTCGAATTTCTCCATGGAAAAAAAACACATATCTTCGAAATCAGAACAAGCTTCATCATGAAAAAAATCAACGGTCAAGATCAGATTATGGACTCGGAGAGATTCCACGCAATAGTATATGGGGATAGTCAAACTTGTCTCATGGGACGTGTGGCGGACCGATTCGCGGAATATTGGATGACTAACGACGAAATCGGTATCTTTGTCCGTGAGGCATTCGATTTTGCCGCCCAAACGGGCAAAAACACCTCCCGATCGTTAATCCCTATAGTTGTTCACATCGACGTTTGCACAGTTCAGCAAGAAAACGAGACGGTTGACTCGGTCAGCGACCGAGTCATCAGAGAGGAAAAATTGGTCCCTTTTGACGTTTGGCCATTTAATCCAGCGGCTGCGGATCGGGGGAATTTGGATGGACAACTTTGGGATTATTTGGCTCGGTTAATGATGGGGTGGCCTGGATGTGGAGAGTTGGACTCGTCAAATATTAGGGTTGAGGATGTTGGAGAGGGAATGACGGTTATGCCCATCTGTAATATTTGTTCGCGGGGCCCGATGATCGGGACTCGCATATCGGTGCTCCCTTCGTGCAATCATGCTTTCCATTTGCATTGCATCGTGAGGAGGATGCTCGGCAAAAACTATATGTGCCCTACGTGCCAAGTTCCTGCGTATCCGTATCAATATCCCCCACTACTTGAAACATGAGAGACTGAGTTTGCATATTTGTTTTTATTATTAGTATTATTTAAAAAAATCCTAAAGTAGCGCGACTTTTTATCGGAGTTTTAATTTGTGGTTCTTTTTTTTTGCCCCGGATTTCGGGTTTCATTTGAGCATTGTTCTTGAATGATTTTTGACAAGTCTGTGTATATTTTACATTAGGATTGGAAACGTTTCCACGCACGCAGTTGCGACTCGTCTGAAAGAAATAAAATCACATCAGTTTCTGATCCACAAACAAAAAGATGGCGTGCGTATTCTTCATAACAAAATACGCACGCCATCAAGAAAATAAAAGAACACAAAAGAAAAATAAAAAAATTGCGCCTTTTTGCACAATTTGGCACCAAAGACAACAGACAAATAAACAAACTGGCCCGTTTAGTCAGCCTCCAACGAGGTGGCGTCTTTTTGCACAATCTGCAAGGTAAGATGAAGGGGGTCGAATTAGAAACAGAAAAGCGAAACGTAAAAAAAAAACTATGGTCCAAAAGAAACCGAACCGAGCAGAAAAATATAAAACTACACCTTAGTTACATATTCTTTGATTCTGTCATTAATTTCTGGATCTAAAGCTCTCTCAGCAAGCTCGTAATATACAGCGCTACCTTCGGGGCCATTAACTTTTTCTTTCTGCAAATATCTGCACAACACATAGCAACGATCACATACAAAATCCAAAATGAAATCCAATACGGACGTCCCGACAATCAATCACCTCTGCTGGACAAGTGCTTCTACAGCCAGTTTCGTGTTTGCAAAATTCGGATGGCTTTCGTCGTTTTCATGCACTCCCAATCGCTTCAGATGATGCCAAAGATTCTCTTCAAGACAATAATTTTACGTGAGCAACAAATCTAGAAAGAGTCTCGATATTATCTTTACAATTAAACTAAGTTTTATAAGTACGATTTGCCATAGGCGACTCAATAATCCAGAAGCATATACCTTCCGTGATTTTGCCTCCGCCTAGATGAATAATTCCGATAACTACAAAAGTTAAACCGGTCACGTGTGACGAACTTGCGTCCTCCACAAACTTTTTATAGATATCAGCAGGTAACTGACTTATGATTATATACGATTTTGCATCACCGGTAGCTGCAACACACGAAACATCGTGAGAATCAGTATTGTATACATAGTTACGAAGCAACGAGAGCTGATTACGGTACTTAGTATTTTGACTGTCTTAAGTCAATTGAAAGAAATGCAAATGGATGTAAAAGCATGCTCTGCTTCCCTTCAGTTAAATCAATCGAAACAAGTCGTTGGTCTCTTTATACTAATCCCAAAATCGAAAAAACAAATGTACCAAAATGGTAAATATGTATAAAATTCAATCGGATAAAAATAGATTAATTAATTAAAAAAAAAAGAATTTTTTTTTGGATAAAACTCACAGAGGTGGGATTGTGAAGCGCGGGTAGATTTAGAAGAAGCGGAAGGGCGAGAGCGGTGAAGCTCTCTCAATTCATAGCCGAAAATGGAGGAGAGTTTGGATTTGGCCTCGTTGATTACAAATGCGGGCAAATTCCTCTGCTTATAGCCTTTACTTGTGATCAGCTGAGTTAAATCTTCCCTTCTTATCGGACAACCTGAACTTTGCTCGGTTTTGAACAGGATGTACCGGATCACTTCTCCCACCAATTTGTCCTTTTCCTGTGCCCAACAAAAACACAGTCATATCATATTGTATACTCTCTCTCTCTCTCTCTCTACACACACTCACACACTCTCTATCTCTCTCTCTACACACACACACACACACATACACAATCTCTCTCTATATATATACACCACACACACACGCACTCTCTCTCTCACACATACACACTCACACACTCACTCTCTCTCTCTCTCTACACACACACACACAATCTCTATCTCTCTCTCTACACACACACACACACACAGTCTCTCTCTATACACACACACACACACACACACACACACACACACACACACACACACACACACACTCTCTCTCTCTCTCTCACAAACACACGGCGGCGCTGGTAAAAATGGAGGAAAGAAGAAACTTACATGGTCTGAGATGTCGAACTGAGAGGAGGTTTCATGAGTGGCGGACATTCTATGGAATCGCGATAGTTTGGAGCCCTAATTTCGCCCCCCTTTTTTTTGTTGGGGGTGAGATTCAAATTGAATGCGTAAAAATGTCATACGTGCGTGGAATTGTACCTTGCACGTGCGAAAATTCAAATAATGAAATTTGGTGGGGTACGCGCGAAATCTTTTTTTCTTTTTTAATATTTAGGGTGTTTTGGTGGTCTAATTTATACTATATCGGGTGTAAATGTAATACACCACTCACACCCATATTAGTATGTGTAGATCAACGTTAAATAACCGTAAATTGCAAATCAAATTAGACAATAATCAATTATATTTTTTTTTTTGTAAAAATGTAAAAGAATCAAATCAGAGTCAAATTCAAACATTTAGTCCAAATCGAAACAGAACCAATACGTATAAACAAACTATATATGTCATAGGGAAACGAAATTGTTACCTGAGATCAGAGATCTGAACTATTGTATACCCCGCCGGTATACAATTGATCTGCAATCTTATCGATCGTCCACGTGTTAAATTCTTTTTGGTTAATTCCTCGTCTAAATGGTATACGCGACTTTGCTTCATCAAAGAGTAAATAGTTGAGCGAAAATCCATCTTCGTCTTTACTTAGCCTCCACTCACATTCTATCACGGTCTCCCACTCCTCCATCAAATCTAGCAGTAGTGCCACATCATCAAATTCAGCCTGCCTATTAAAAGCGTGCTCCGCCCTAGCTTGAGGGTACACACGCAATGCATATACAATCGGATGCTCGTCAAGAATCGGATCAACGAGAACCTTTAGTTCTTTACGCAGACATGGGAATCTGCCCTTCGCCTCTACGGGCAAGAAAGAAAAAACTGATCTCAGAATGTCGTCGGGCAGCATCAAGAAACCGGACTCTCCGACGGCCGGAGCTACGCCGACGACATTTTCGACGACCGCAGCCGGACCTAAGTTTCCGACAATTCCGACGGCCGGGACTAGGTCGCGCGAGTTTACGACTGCCGGAAGTACGTCGCCGGCGTTTCCAGCGGCGGCCGGAACCTGGTTCATCTCGCCGTCGCCCCCTTTCTTTCTCTTGTTCGACGTTGCTCTATCTTCCATTTTCCTTTTGCCGCTCTCAACCATTTTTGTTTTCTCTCCGGCTCGAGTTCCGATTCAAGAATAAATGCCTCGAGTTCCGATTTCCGATTCAAGAATAAATGCCTCGAGTTCTGATTTCGCTATTTGGGCCCTTAAATATTTGGGCCAATGATAAAATTGCAGCTACCCTGATATTATCTCAAATTACAAAAAACTCCATTTTATTATTATTATTAATATAATAATATAATAATAATAATAATAATAATAATAATAATAATAATAATAATAATAATAATAATAATAATAATAATAATAATAATAAAATGTAATCAGAGAGAAAAGAATAAGAGGTAGTTTCCTGATACAAGTGAAAATCTTTTCTAAAGTATTATCTCTAGGGTTTTCTCTATATATATTGCCCTCGCGTACTTCTCTTTTCATCTTACGCTTGTTTTCTCCTTTCATCATCCGAGGTAATAATTCTACCGATTTTATTTCTGCCCGTGAATTGTCGTCGTATGATTATTGTAATAATTTTTTTTTTTTTTTTAATTTGTGGCTCTGTGTTGCGATTGATCTCAGATTATTTTGTTATTCTCCCCTTTCTTAATTATTTTTTCTGGGTACGTGGTAGAAGTTAATTCTCATTGATTAAGCTATGTGAGCTCTAGATTGTTTAAACAGAAAACAATTTTTAACTGATTTTTTTTTATTTTGTGTGTGTGTGTGTGTGTGTAATTAAACCTAGAAATACTGAGAAAGAGTAGGTAGATATCTTGTAATGATGTCTCCTAATACGATTAGGATTCTGCAGATCTATTGATTAAGTGGTTATTTTTCTTTTTCTATTCCCCGAAATTTTTGGTTTAATTATTTGGTTTTGAATTGGTATATCGCAATTTCTCGATTTTATTTTAATCATAAGATTGTCCCTTTTTTTTGTTATAATTAATGTTGATAATAGGTATATTTTAATTGGATATAATTAGGTAGTGCAATGAACAATGGCTCTACGTGGATGCCGAACTGTAACTGGAGTGGCTGCACGTGGAGTGGCCGGGTACGAATATCGTTATCGTTTCTCGATCGATGAAGAAGATGAAATAGCTAAATTGTATAAATTCCAAATCCACCGTGGGAAGAAAACCTACCTCTTCGAGATCAGAACGAGCTTCGTCATCAAGACAATCGACGGTCAAGAGCATATTATGGACTCGGAGAGATACGACGCCCGAGTATATGATGATAGTAACGAATACGGTTTTATGATGATGGTGGAGCATCGGCTCGCAGATTATTGGATGACCAAGGATGAAATTAGTACGTTTGTCCACGAGACTTGCGATTTCGCCTTTCAAATAGGCAAAGATCCTAAAAACGAATCTCGATTACTAATCCCTGTAGTTATCCACCTTGACGTTTGCACAGTGCAGCAAGAAAACGAGTCGGTTGACTCAGTCAACAACCGAGCCATCAGGGAGCAAAATTTGATCCCGTTTTACGTTTGGCCGAAAGCGACGGGTGTGGATCGGGGGAAGTTTAATAATTATCTTCAACTTTTTTGTTTGAATCTGGTTATGGCAAGGGCTAATGTTGGAGATGTTGTTGACCATAGATCGGGGATGAGGCCTAGGGTTAGGGTTGAGGATGTCGAAGAGGGAATGGCGATTATGCCCCTCTGTGATATATGTTTGCGGGGCCCGATGATCGGGACGTATGTATCGTGGCTCCCTTCGTGCAATCATGCGTTTCATTTACATTGCATTGTGAGAAGGCTGCTGATCGAAGACAACCACTTTTGCCCTACTTGTCAAGTTCGTGCTTATCCGTTTATTCCTCCGAGATTTACTCAGCCACCACGTGCTTGAAAAACAAGGGAGAGAGTCTGCAAGTTTTTTTTTTTTTTAATTAGTGTTTATAATCTAAACTTATGTATTTTTTAAACTTATGTATTTTTTAATTAGTATTTATAAACTAAACTTATGTAGGAACATTCGATCCGAGTTTCAAGTTTAAGTTAACAGTGTGATTGAACAGATGTCTAATATCGATTTCATTACCATGATAAGAAGTCAGCGATTGTCAATAAGCAAGTTTCCCTTTTCATTGATCCCAAAGTTAACCGAAAAAACACAACTGTTACAAATTAAAACGAAAAAACAAAACGAAAACAAAATCCTTCCGGAAAAGCAACCTAAAGTATTATAATATCTATTACTGCCGTAATCCAAGTTCAGGATTAAGCCGACATTGGACCATCTTCTCTACTCTTTACGGACAAAGTAAAGCTTGCCCATCACATGAAGAATGGCAACAAAAGCAATGAAGCCAATGCTCATTACAAGAACAACATTAGGAGAGATCTTGAGTCCCGGTGCATCGTCTGTGTAAAACTGGAGCATGGTCCCACTCGCTCCGCCAGCAGCTCCGCCGCCAGCTGTCCTTCTCCGGCGAAGATTAGCTGCAGCTGCTGCTGCTGTTCCTCTCTGGGGTGCAGCTCCACCTGTTGCCATTTCTGCAATCCAACGTTTCAAGATTCAGAACAAAAACAAGAACCAAAGTGCTATATTCCAAAAAAACAACAAGAAAAAGGTAATTTTTTCCACCCATAAAAAAGTCGAAGTTGTGCATCTGAATATTGGTAATGTTTAACACGGATATTCAAAATCAGTGAATGGCAACTTCATGTGGTCATATTGACGGCATTCTTAGGAACTTATACAACGAAAACAGAGCGAAAAAATAGTTGCATACAATATGCAATAAAGTGCACTATTACTCGTCGAATCTATAATATCTCCAAGAACTACAATATTCCAAAGAAAAAAAAAGAAAAAAAGGTTTTTTTTCCCAATAAAGTCGAAGTTGTGCATTTGCGTGTTGGTAATATTTAACAGGGATATTCAAAATCAGTAAGATGGCAACTTCATGTGGTCATATTGGCGGCATTCTTAGGAACATATACAGCGAAAACTGAACAAAAAAATAAGTTGCATACGAAATGCAATAAAGTGCACTATTACTCGTTGAATCCATAATATCTCCAAGAACTACAATATTCCAAAGAAACAACAAGAAAAAAAGGTTTTTTTTTTGCCCCATAAAAGTCGAAGTTGTGCACTTGCATATTGGTAATGTTTAACACGGATATTCAAAATCAGTGATGGCAACTTCAAGTGGTCAAACTGATGTCATTCTTAGGAACTTATACAACGAAAACAGAACGAAAAAATAGTTGCATACAATACGACACGAGGTACGCTATTACTCGTAGAATCTATAATATCTCCAAGAACTACAATTGGAGACATTTAAAGGAGCTACAAATTGACATAGCATGAATATACCAAATGCATGATACGAGACTCCATCCACCGAAAAGCAAGTCGAGTCAAACGAAAAATAATTCCCCTGATCAATCGACCCATGTTTCTTTAACTGTTCCGTATTAAATTCATTCTAAGGCATTTAAAGAACCTAAATCAACAATTGCAGAGGAGAGCTCGAGACTTCCCAAATCGAGTTTATCCGACACTCATGAAACTGTTATAAATCAACATATATGCAGCTTAAAAATTCGATATTATTTCAACTATGCATTACTTTACACACTAGCACAATTCAATGCGAACAAATTGTCGTAAAAATCAAACAGTAAAATCAGCAGAAATCACATTCGATTCATCATGCATGCGTTTCAAAGGCAGAAAGGGCAACGGAAAAAAAAAAACCAATTAAAAATAGTCAAAAAAATAAATCTTCACTATCAATTCAAACCTAAGCAGAGATCAACTCCCATAATCTAGATTTCACAACTACGATCAGAGAATTGAGTAAATATAACATCGGAAAAATCAGATCCATAAATCTGTGTATTACATCGAATCAGCAATTGAGAATCGAACGCAGAGATAAAACAATAGAAGGAAATTCGATACGGAGTTGGATCAAGATCTGATTCGAATCAAACGAGTTGATTTAAACCGAAATTGTGAAAGATTTATTATTATGTATATTCATCGAATAACACTTATATTTCAAATAATATAAAATTGTTATAAATACTTGGGAAAATTACATTTTTCGTCCTCATACTTTACCCACTTTTTCAAAACTGTCCCTAAACATTTTGGAGTTACAATAGTAGTCCTTAATCATGCCATTTTTTGACAGAATTGGTCCGCCGTTAATTTTTGCAGTTAAGCTGGATGGAAAATGGCATGTGCCTCTCACATGCCTTCAATTTACAACTCTACATGAAAATGAACTTTTAACAACACGCATGGCGTCTTGTTAAAACAGATTTTTCATAATTTAAACTTGATTGAAATTCGCAATTATATAAATTCCAAAAAAACAAAATCGATATATATTATTTTAAAATATTTTGAGAAATATTCTTTAAACAACTGAAACATTGTTTAAAAAAAATGAAATATTGCTTTCAAATGTCGGAATTCAAATGAAAACATTGTTTCAAAATAAAATAAAAATTCGATCCGAATAGGTGGGATAAGAAACCTCCATTTCATTCTTCACCCTAATTTAATAATGTAAAACTCGATAAATTGTTTCAAAATATTTTTAGAAGTATTGTCTAAAATAATAATATAATGTTTTAAAACCGGGATTTCTTGAATCCAAATGAAAATTATTGTTTTAAATAAAATAAAAATCTGATCGTAATAGGCGGAGTAAGAAAACTCCGTTCCAATTTTCACCCTTATTTAATAATCTAAAACTCGATTATTTTTTTCAAAATAAATTCAGAAATATTGTTTAAAAAATCATAAAATTATCTAAAAAACTAATATTGTGTTTTAAAATCTGAATTTTCGGAAATGGAATGAAAATACTATTTTAAAATAAAATAAAAATTAGATCAAACTAGGAAGCATAAGAAAACTCCTTTCCAATTTTCACCCATATGGAATGATTTAAAACTTGACATACTGTCTCACAATTGGGATTTTTGGAATTGACTAGAGGCGAAAATTGGAATGGAGATTTCTAATATTCCCCAATTCCTATCGGGTTTTTTATTTTGGTTTGAAACGATACATTCTAATTGAATTCCAAAAATGCCGATTTTGGAACAATATTTTAAATTTTTACACTATATTTTGATTTTTTAAACAATATTTCCGAAACGAGTTGATTTTTTTGGAATTTAGATTTCGATTTTATATTAAATTTTAAATTAAAAATAATAATTATAAAAAATATGTTTTAACAAGACGCAATGCATGTTGTTGAAAGTTCATTTTCATGTAGTGTTGTAAATTGAAGGTATGTGAGAGCCACATGCCATTTTCCATCCAACTTAATTGCAAAAACTAACGGCGGACCAATTCTGTTAAAAAATGGCATGATTAAGGACTACTATTGTAACTCCAAAATGTTTAGGGACAGTTTTGAAAAAGTGGGTAAAGTATGAGGACAAAAAATGTAATTTTCCCTAAATACTTCATATATAATATTTTTAAGGTAAAATGAGTTTTGTAATTCTGTAAGTTTGTTAGTTGAGAGTTTTAGTCCACCATAATTTAAAATAAGAATTTTAGTTCTGTAAGTTATAAAAGTTGAGACTTTTGATCCTATGACCTGCTATAACAGGTAATGTGATGATTGGTTGAATATGTTGGTATTTAAATTAGGAGTTTTTATGCAAAAGTCTCCAACCAAGCATGTTTATTATTATAGGTTTATGAGATATATCTCTTTCACCAATAAGCCCATCCCTTTAATATTTATTATAACTAAAGGAAACATTCATGTATATCCAAATATTACCTTCAACCATTTATATCCAATTCTTAATTGTGACCTCAATGTATCAATTTTGTCCACAAAAATCCAATTTTGACCATAAAAATTCAATTTTGACTTTTTTTTGGAGCATAATTTAATATGCTCCAATTTCATCTTTAACTTAATTTAATCTCAATTTGACCCCAAATTTCACAAATTATTCAATTTTGACCAAAACTTTTTTTTTTCAAAAAAAAGTTTTTTGCCGCCGGATTCCGGCGTGGACCGACGGTCAACGCCGGTCTCCGGCGTTGACTTTTCAACTTTTCTTTTTTCTTTCTTCCGGATTTTTTCGGAAGCATATTTTAATATGCTCCAATTTCATCCTTTAAATTAATTTAATTTCAATTTGACCCCAAATTTCACAAATTATTCAATTTTGACCCAAAACTTTTTTTTTTCATAAACATTTTTTTTTCACAAAAAAAAATTTGCCGCCCGATTCCGGCGTTGACTTTTTTTTTTTTTTCTTTTCTTCCGGATTTTTTCGCCGGTTTCCGGCGGTCTCCGGCGTTGACTTTTTTATGTGTTTTTTTAAGTTTTTTTTTTTTGTTTGGTTTGTTTTGTTTTTCCACGTCCGCCACTAAACGTTGACCGTAATTGTGCTGTCACTGACAGTAAATTAACGTAATTATACTGTCAATGATAGTTAATTGACGTAATTGTACTGCCGTTGACATTACATTTATGTAATTCTGCTGCCGTTGACAGTAAATTAATGTAGTATTATTATTTTTTATTTTTTATTGTTATTTTTTATTTTGTTTGATTTGTTGACAAGTCAACGTAATTATATTACTGTCGTTGACAGTAAAATAACTGTAAACACAATAATATTACTGTCAACACCATCAATATTATTATATTTTTGGGGTTTTTGTTTTGTTTGAGTTATTCACGGAGTAACGTAATAATATTACTGTCTATTATTATAATATTACTGTAAACACAATAATATTACTGTGGTTGACGGTAATATTATTGTTGTTATAGTAATATTGTTGTCAACCACATCAATATTATTATTTTGTTAGGATTTTTTTTGTTTGAGTTATTCACGGAGTAACGTAATAATATTACTGTATATTATGGAAATATTACTGTGGTTGACGGTAATATTACTGTTGCTATAGTAATATTACTGTCACTCACCGTAATATTAATTATTTTGGTTTTTTTTATTATGTTTACATTTGTTGAACGGTCAACATTGTAATATTACTTTATTACACAATAATAATGAGTGTTGTTGTGTTAATATTAATGTGCTAGAGATTAATATAGCAATAGTATTGTGTTAAACTATAGTTTAGTTAATTTTACTGTGTTTAACAGTAATATAGTTAATATTACTGTCAATCACAGCAATATTGTTGTTTAAACGGAAAAAAAAAGTTACAGAAAAAAAAAGTCTTTTTTTTTAAATCAACGTCGGAATCCGATGAAAAAATCCGGAAGAAAGAAAAAAAAAGTTGAAAAGTCAACGCCGGGAAAAAGATTTTTGGTCAAAATTGAATAATTTGTGAAATTTGGGGTCAAATTGAAGTTAAATTAAGTTAAGGATGAAATTGGAGCATATTAAAGTATGAGGGGTTATTTTAGTCCTTTACAAAAATCTGGACCATGTGTGGACTTATTGGTAAAGGAGATTTTTGTCTGGATCTATTTATGAATAAGTACCCATTGATGGGCTTATTTGTAATATGCCCTTTAAAATATAAAAATAAATAAATTAAAAATAAATTAGGTGATGTGGCTAATGAGTTGGACAATTTTTTGAGGGAAATAAAATATACCATCAAATTATTATTTTTATTTGATGAATGAAATAAGCATTTTCTTAGTAACTATTTTTTAATTAATATTTCATAGTTTTCAATTGATAAAAATAGTAATTAACTATATTTTATTACTCGCTATGGATATTCGTTACTCTTTGTTTGATAATATATTTTATGTTTGAAGGCTCTAGAATACTTTTTTGGTACATTTAATTTAATACTCCCTCCGTTTCATTTTAATTGTCGTTTTTCAGCTTTGCACAAAGATGAAGAATTTTATTAAATGTGTCTTGATTTTAGGAAAATGTATTCATTTTGACTAAAATGACCTTGACTTATAATTAATAAGAGAGATAAATTAGTTAAAAAAAGAGTATTGGAAATATTTAATAGGGGTATATAATGGAAATTAAGTAATTAATGAAGTGTTGGAAATTTAAAGTGACAGATAATATGAAACAAAAAAAATTCTCCAAAGCGACAGATATTATGAAACAGAGGGAGTACAGTTTTTTACTAAAAAAAAAAATTAATAGACTTTTGTATATATTTTATTATTTTTTGGTTAATTCGTAAATGTATTTGATTTCTTATACTAATTATGATTGTGCATGTCATTTAACTTTTCAACAAGGTTTAATAAACATTTTTTTTTTTCGGTTTTATGTTGAATTTGATTGTTGGTTCAATTTTATTGTAATCACTAAGTAGATTTGTAAAAAATGAAATATTTAGAAAAATATGAATTTAATTACTATTTTTATCAAATAAAAACTAAGAACTATTAGTTAAACATTAATTAGTCTTATTTCCTTTATAAAATTATAGTTGTAGATTTTATTCAATTGATTTATTGTGGTTCTTTATTGCAAATACAACAACAACAAAAAAAATATATATATAAATTAATATTCAATATGTTAAAATTTCCTCAATATTTTGGTGAATTTGATATTGAGGATCAATTTTTTTTTCAAAACCATCCAATTCATTAGCCACATTACCTAATTTATTTTTAGTCCATTTATTTTTATATTTTAAATGTCAACTCATTCAACCAACCATCACATTACTTGTTATAGCAGGTCATAGGACCAAAATTCTCAACTTTTTGTAACTTACAGGACTCAAAATCTAATTTTCAAACATGATGAACTAAAACTCTCAACTAGCAAACTTACCGGACTAAAAAACTCATTTTGCCTGTTTTTAATATTCGCTTCTTCTTTTTTTCAATTAACTGTTTTCGTCTAGAATTTTGAAAAAAAAAAATTGAGCTATTATTGTTCGAATTTAGCTTAGATATTTATGCTGCTAAATCCTAATCTTATTAAATTCATATAAATGAAAAAGTGCACTACGGTATAACCTCCATAAATTAACAACTTTACTTAAATAATATTTTTTCCCAACTCCAAGATGTTGTCATGTTAAATTAATAGTTCGATAATGTAATATTTCGTTAAATATTTGAAAACTAACCCCGATAAATAATATTATTTATGGGCTATTATTGTGTGTGTGCACTCATTGTTTAAAGCCCAAACATGTAACTAACGGTTTATTTATGCAAGCTTGTTCATTAAGAGCTCAACATATTAATGGGCCTGCTCCGAATAAAGTTAAGCTGCTAAATAGCCAGAATGCATTTATTTTCCTTTTTTAATTTTTTTTTTCTATCTTTTATGATATTATATCATTTATGACCTCAATGTTTTGCCTCCAAAATCTCCCCTAATTTCCCTCCTAATTTTTCTCCCACATTCTCATCTCTTTATTTCTTTTTTTTTTCTTTCCCGGGAATGGAAGTAATATATTATATTATCTTCTATTTATTTATTTCCATAATAGAAAGAATCTATTTATATTATCTTCTATTTCATCTCTTTATTTCTTATTTCTCTTTTTCCCCCTTTATTACCCTTTCCTTTCCTTTTTTTATTTTTATTAATTTATTTACCTTCAAACAAAAATAGTTTTCTTTCTCTTCTAAGTCACCAACTTGATTTAGAGTTGCATGCTCTTCTATCGTTATGATATCTTTTTGCTAATTTAGCAATAATTTTATATTTTTTTGGGTTATTATTAATAATAATAATAATAATAATAATAATAATAATAATAATAATATTATTATTATTATTATTATTATTATTATTATTATTATTATTATTATTATTATTATTATTATTATTATTATTATTATTATTATTATTATTATTATTATTATTATTATTATTATTATTATTATTATTATTATTATTATTATTATTATTATTATTATTATTATTATTATTATTATTATTATTATTATTATCAAAGGGTCATTCAATTTACTTTGTAGATTCAAAGTATCATTTAATCTATAATTGTATATAATCAATTGAGATATATTGTCAAATTACATCGATCTACATAATATATAAAAGTTATGATCAATAATTTAAAAGCACTAAAAACACTAATTTATTAATTATTGACAATCAAATATAAGTAAATTCCATAACATGATAGCATAATTTAGAAATTATAGGTGTCAATAAAAATTAATTAATAATCAACTGGGACATATATCAAATTATATCGATTTAATTACATAATTTATATGTCGAATTAACTAAATCTATATAATCAATAATAATAATAATAATAATAATAATAATAATAATAATAATAATAATAATAATAATAATAATAATAATAATAATAATAATAATAATATATACATCCGTTTAATGTCAACCTTAAAACACTAATTTATTAATTATTCCTAATAAAATAGAAACGTGAAGAGATTATAAATAAATTTTACAATATAATAATATGTTTTGTGTTTACTTTTTCTAGATATCAAACTCGTTAGTCCATTATAATACTTTGTGACTTAATTTTACATGCTATTTTTTTATTTGCCATAAAATAATAATTAAAATAAAATAAAATAAGTATAATATACTTATTATTTTTATTTTCTGATTTAACACATGTAATCTATAATACCCCTTTTATAATTTAATAATAATAAATAAATTATTTTTCTTATGAGGCATGTTTTCATTAGTAAGTTATCCTGTGCTAATGTTTTTGGGGAAATTTGGGATACACCCATAGTTTTGAAAATATATAAGCATAGGTCCTATAAATTTTTCTTCTCTAGTCAAAAACCCAAATTCTAATCTTAATTTGACAGACCCACTAAACAAATTAAAATACCCATTTTGCCCTTTTAATTTCAATTTAAAACCCTAACCCCCTCTCTCTCAACTCTCGTTCTATCCTCCCTCCTCCCACCGTCTCTTCCCTCTTTCACCTCCCACCTGCTCCGCTGCTCTGCCACCGGCGCAAAACCGCCGCTGCTCCGCCACCGGCATAAAATCGCCGCTGCTCCGCCCGAGCCTTGCGCCGCTGCTCCGCCACCGTGCTGCTCGGTTCCTTTCTCACTCTAACCATTCTTCCACCGCCCATCCTCGCTCCACCTCCACCGTTCAAGCGGTCGCTCCCCCTCCATCTAGCGCCGCCAACAATGGATCTGGAAAATCGCTGTCTTGTTACAGCAGATCCGACAGACAGTAGGTCGACTTGTTAATTTTAATTTGTTTACAAATCTCAGCCACGAATGTGTGTGTGTGTGTGTGTGTGTGTGTGTGTGTGTGTGTGTGTGTGTGTGTGTGTGTGTGTGTGTGTGTGTGTGTGTGTGTGTGTGTGTGTTTTAAACCAGAAGTTGTGTACCCTCAGAATTTATTATCAATTGCGATTGCAGGTCTTGCAAGAGTACTTGGGTCCCGCTACGAACACGAAAATTTTACAGGACCGCCATTTTTTGCCGCTTATTCCTGCTTCTTCGAAGCTTCATGTTGCAAGCACGAAAAGGCCTTCCACAATTTACTGTTTCAAAAACAACGCCCCTGAAGAATCTGTTAAGAAAGTAAGTGTTCGGCCTTTTACTTTTTTTTTTCTCTAGAACTGTATCTATAGTTGATTACAGTTTTCTCTTCATATTATTGCGGACGGAATAGATTCATGTTCGATGCTTGTATTTGATTTCGGGGACTTTTGGTCGGTGGATGGGAACTCATTAAACAATTGACATTCATACTGTAGGAAGATGATTTGACTTTTTTGTGTATATTTAATGGAATATATATTAACAAGAATTTTGTTATTATTTGTAATTATGTATGGATTGCACAGTAAGCGAAATCTAATATAGTTACGAATCGATTATGTGATACTGATTGATTTTTCATGAATTTGGTGCATACAAAACCTAGACACATGAATTTGGAACTGCCGAAAATTGCTGGATATATAGACACTGGATTGTAAGTTAATTTTCTGGTGAAACTGATTACAGAAGACTTGAAACTGAGAGTTTAAAGAAATTCAATGGTTCGTTCTCACAGTTCTTATGGTTTCACTTTGCCCAAAAAAATTATGATCGTATACTTTGTTGTTCGCTGGGCATCTTGAGAAAACTGTGACACTTGGTTCTTGTGATGTTTGTTCTGTGATTATTACGAACAGGTTTAATTCTCTATACATAACTATAGTCATGACTTTTTTGGTAGTGTAGATGAATTTTATTTATATACATATATAGTCACATGTGGTCATGTACACGTAGTCATATATAGTCACATGTAGTAACATGAAGACATAACTACATGTGACTATAGTTGACTACATATAGTCATATATAGTCATATGTAGTAACATGAAGACATAACTACATGTGACTATAGTTGACTACATATAGTCATATATAGTCATATGTAGTAACATGAAGACATAACTATATGTGACTATAGTTCACCAAAGTAAATTTATCAAAAAAATGTTTTTCATTGTTTTTTTGTATTTTTCATGTAATGTAATTCGATTGTTTCATTTCGTTCTTCGCTTTCTTAACTCGTATTTTTTTTTGTCACAGGTTTTCCTTTGTATAACTTTATGAGATGCAGAGATGTGCCATGTGAAGTTGCATTCATGTTATATTACTCCAGACTATATGTCACTATATATAACTATAGATAATTGTAGATAACTATAGTCACGTGTAGTAACATATAGTTATATGTATGTTATGTGTTTTTTAATAGTAATGTGTGTTCATGTTTTGAAGATTATATGCATGTGATTGTGTTTTTTTCATGATTACATATAACTATACATGACTTTGGTATACAATAGTCATGTATAGTCAATTTCAGTAAAATAAATTTATCAGAAAAAAACAAAAATTAAAAGATTAAAAAATAAAAAAAAATTCAAAAATTCAAAAATTAAAAAAAATTAAAAAAATTAAAAAAATTAAAAAATTAAATAAATTAAAAAATTGAAAATTAAAATAAATTAAAAAAATAAAGAAAAATAAAAAAAATACAAAATAGGGTATATACAAAAAATAATAATAAAATAAACATTTATATTTTTTATTAAAAAAATCTGTAAAAATGATAAATGCAGGACCAAATGCTAAATGCAGTTAGGCATTATGCAGAATGCAGGGCGAAAATACTGAATGCAATTGGGCAAAAATTGTAATTAAGGGCACAATAGTACTTTTACCTCTCCAGGGGTTATCTCAAAGGAAGAATTTTAGGGGTGGACCTATCCCTATATATTTTCCATTCTAGGGGTGTGTATCAAATGGACCCAATGTTTTTTCAATTATATAAATGCTCTTTCTGAAAATTTCTATTTAAGTTAACAAGTAGGGGCTTGCTATTATCAGTGCGACTTTTACCACTCGCAGTGCAAAATAATTCATTTTTTTTTCTTTTCCAAATCTTATCCAAATACCCTCTCAAACACTCTCAACCTTTTATTCTTAAAATTTATCAATTTTAGTATTTTTTCGACCAATATCAGTTAGAGCACAAGTATTATCGACATGGATGACAACGGCTTCGATTTTGAGGTGAAAATACACGTTTTTTGTTCGTTTCCAACGTTTTTAGCTATTTCGTGTCATAACACACGAAATATATGCTTTCATTTCGTGTAATACTATACGAAATATGTCTTAAAATCGTTAGTTGTTTGTTTCGTAGACAATCACACGAAATGGAAGCTTACATTTCGTGGTAAAACCTACGAAATGGAAGCTATTATTTCGTGTGTGTTTACACGAAATGTAGGTTACATTTCGTAGGTTTTTCTACGAAATCCCTTAAATATTGTCTTTTAATTTTAAATATTTATGCAGGTAGACCTGGCCACGGTTCGGTTCGGTTCCGGTTCCGGTTCCAAACCGCCGGTTCCGGTTCCAAACCGCCGGTTCCGGTTCCGATTTTGGAGGAACCGGAACCGAACCGAAAAAATCCGGTTCCTTGCGGTTCGGTTCCTAACCGGTTCCGGTTCGGTTCCGGTTCGGTTCCCGGTTAGAACCGGTAGAACCGCCGGTTCTTAATAAATTTTTTATTATTATTTTATATATATATATAAATACTTTAAAAAACTTTAAAAAAAAAATTATACACTTTTAAAAATAGTTTTTTTTAAGTGGAAAGTATATTTAAAAAACTTAATTTTTTTTTTAAATACGTAATTTTTTTAAAATAAATATGTATATATTATATACATACAGTGATACAGATATATAGACATATATATATATACATACAGATATATATATATATATAGATATATAAAATATACATACAGATATATATCTATAAATATATATACAGATATATATATATATATATATAGAGAGAGAGAGAGAGAGAGAGAGAGAGAGAGAGAGAGTTAGGAAATTAATTTATTTATTTATTTATTTTTTTTTTTTTTTTTTTTTATAAAAAACCGGTTCAAACGGTTAGAACCTCGGTTCCCGGTTCCAAAAATGAGGAACCGGAACCGAACCGGTTTTTTCGGTTCCGGTTCCGGTTCTGGTCAAACCGGTTCCGGTTCGGTTCTAAAACCGTTGACCCCGGTTCGGTTCCGGTTCCGGTTCCGGTTCTAACCGAACCGGTGGTCAGGTCTATATGCAGGAACTAAGAGAACAATCTCACGATCATAGTCACTTCTTTGAACGTGGTATTGTGTGTGATAGTAGAGAAGCGTTAATTATGTGGGCAAAAGACACAGCAATTAGTCATAATCATCGACTGATTAATCATCGTAAATCAGAAAAATATCATAGTTTTAAAATTGCTTCAGTTGTACGTAGTTTCTAAATTCAAATAATAAAACTAGTGAATTAAAATACAAAACAACAAACTAGTAAATTAAATAGTTCGTAATAATAATAAACAAAATAAAAATTAGTAAAATAATTAGTTCCTAATTAAAAATAAAAATAAATTATTAAATTAAATAGTTCCTAACAATAATAAAAATGCATAGTCCTAATAATAATAAAAATAAACTTTAAAATTAAATAGTTCATAAAAATATATAACTGGCAAAAGAAACCGATAAACTACCGCCTCGCTCTCCTCGGCGGCTGCACCTCATGATCGTCGTCGTCGTCATCGTCGTCGTCGTTGTCGTTGTCACGGTCGATGCCAAGATATCGGGCGGCGGGCTGCATAATATCTCCAAGATCGGCACGTAGATCGGCAAACTGCTGCATCCAGTCCTGTCCAGTGCTCCTGGTGATCGGGTACAGGGCACGTACTACCTGGTAAAAAGCCGGCTGATCTGGTGGCCTCACATTCTCTCGATGCACTGGAGCCGGGCCTACGTCGGGGTTGTTGATCTTCGGATGAGTCCGATCGGTGTACCACTCCATGTAGTGCTCGTCGACTTCCCCCCGTTGTCGTGCCGTCTTGTATGCGCGGGCATGAATGGAATGAGCCTGGACCATGTCCCACATCCCACCCGGAAATGGGTAGTTGACTTTGTACGATGTATCTTTGGGGACCGCGTGAACATGGC
>NW_012192955.1:802129-812523 GCF_000504015.1 Erythranthe guttata
GCAGGGCGCGAACGTGTGCGTGATATTTTAATCCTCCGTTCTGCAGAGCACGAAAGCTTGAATGTTCTTCGAGTTTCCGTGCTCCAGAACACGGGAGATTTTCATTTACCGAATTAAAAAAAAAAATTATATAATGTTCCCGTCTTGAAGAACACGGGAACTTGAAGATTTTTCAGCTTCCCGTGTTCTGCACGACGGGGGATTCAAAAATTTTGATTTTTTAATTTTTTTTTATATTATTATGTTTAATTGGTTTGTTTATCTTTTACAGATGGCACGTCACGACAAGGGGGAAGGGCTTATGGGTGCTTCTTTGAGTTCGAATAAAGTCCCGAAAATTAAATTTCGGTATGGCGGGGAAGCCGCGGCGGAAGCCGAGGCGGAAGCCGAGCGCATTCGTATGACTGCATCTCACCGTCGTAGGAGAGCTATTGAGCGCGGCACTGATTTACCCGTCGTGGACGAGATTCCCCACATAGACCATAGTTCTAGATCTATGGCGGGTAGCATTCGATCTTTAGAGGCAGATTCCCGTATCCCCTACAAGGAACACGGGGAGGAGCAGGACCATGTTGGGAGCGATTTTGATGATGTTCCCGTCCCGACTGCGCGCGCACGCAAGTCTCGGTACGAGTTCGATACTTTTAGTGGCCCACTTGTGTTACATGGTCCGACTCCAGGATCGGATGACCGGCTGATTGGAGGATGAATCCTAGTTTCAAGACTCATATTGCTCGGTACATGGACTGGTACGTTCCTCGTATGCATCAGTACGTCATCAACCGAGATCCAGCGCCACAGGGACCTCCGCCAGTCGTACGTCCGCCTCCTATTCAGCCGGACTTCTATGACATTGTGCGTATCATCCATCCGCACATGCACGAGATACCCGAGCATCTACGTGTGCAGTTACAGCATCGTGTGGAGCCACACACACGTTTTCTAGGTTTATCCCCCTCTCAGATTGGAGTTTCCGACGACGACGACTTTATGGAGATGCCACCACCGCGTCGGCGACCGGGTGGGACGAGTGGCACCTCAACGAGATCTAGGGGTAGACAGTAGACGATCGTTCCATTTGTTTGACATTTATTTGTTTTTTGTGACATTTGTCTATGTTTTGGACTTGCTTTACTGTTTTCTGTTATTTTTTGTTTGACTATTATTTATGTTTTAGTTTGATTTTAAATCTGTTATTTTTGTTTTGGACATTTATTTATGTTTTAATTTGATTTTATAATACAAGGTTCTAATACATAGCAACTAAAATAAAATAATACAAGGTTTAAATACATACCAACTAAAATAAAATAATACAAGGTTCAAATACATAGCAACTAAAATAAAATAATACAAGGTTCAAATACAGACCAACTAAAATAAAATAATACAAGGTTCTAATTAATACATACCAAATAAAATAAAATAATACAAGGTTCTAATACATACCAAATAAAATAAAATGCCTATCCCAACCTAGATAAACGACGCCACATATATAGGCGTTCTTCGAACATTTCCGACAAGTGGGCAAGATTTGCGGACATGTCTTCCCCGCCATATTCTCCTTTTTCATCTTCTCAAGTTGGTTGTAGACATGTTTCACACCCGTTGATGTATGTGGATTATCCTTCCTCAATCGATCCATGATTAATGCCGGCTCCACGTGGCTCCTTCTAAGTAACTTCACTACCTCGTATTCTTCTGGTGTCAAACGACTATCCGGTCCTTGTCCGGTAAGATACGGTAGCGTCGGGTCAGTGTGGATGCCATTTTTTAAATTCATTCGACATAGTCCATCGTTTCGATTTTTGCTACAGTATATACGAAATGGACATCCACATTTCTTTGTTCCCACATTCCGTTGCTTCACACCTTCGGTTCGTTTTTCACGTCCCTTCCCAGACACATGACATCTAATTACTACATAAACGTTTTTCTGGCTTGAAGTTACTATCAATCGATAACCATGAGTAGCAGCCATTTTTTTTAATTTGCCACTAATTCTTTCCATGTTTCAAACTCAACACCCACATTGAAATATTGACTGTGATCCTCAGAAGTTGTTGGTGTGTCTTGAGGAACATCATAACACATGTTGGGATCCTCGTACTCGTTGTCATATTTAGTTCCACACTCATCGTCAAAATCAAATTCACTAGCCTAGTAAGGTATAACAAATAATAATTAATATATAAATAACAATATAAAAAAAAATTAACATTTAGGGTTCCCGTGCCCTAGGAGACGATAGTTCCTGGTTCTCGTCCTCTAGGGCACGGGAACCACAAGCATCCGTCCTCCAAGGCACGGGAACATGGTGTTCCCGTGCAACTCAGCACGAAACCCACGATTTTTTTTATTTTTTTTTATTTTCCCGTGTTGTGCAGCACAAGAATCCCAAATTTTTGGGGTTCTCGTGCTACACAACACGATATTGCCGCGAAAAATTTGAACTTTCACTAATTTCTTCGATTTTACCTCGTATAAGTCATCAGAATCGGCCATAATGTTATTTGTTGTCGTCGGGTAGTCGATTTATCAAACAAAGTCGAAAATCTTAATTCTCGACTTTTTTTAGTTGAGAGCGTTTGAGTTTTTAAGAAAGTTGAAAAAGTAGAAATAAAAAATACCGCTGCAAATAAGCCAATTTCAGTAAAAGTCCCACTACAATTAGCAATTCAGTATTTTTAATCCTAAACTGTAGTATAAGTTCCTAGTTAGACAACTGTTGTTTTTTGTCGGCTAGCATGATATATATATCTGTCCTGTCAATGATTTTCCAATCATCAGTAAGTAGCCCTCACTGATAATTAAAGTTATTTAATTTACGAAAAACCCCGAACTTAGGCTAAATAATGAAAAACATTTTCATCTATTTGTAATTATCAAAAACCCTCTGAGTTTTGTTTCCGTCTTTATAGACTTTACACAATTTCAAATACTTTCTTTTATCTATTTAACAGAGTTATAATAGAGTGTACACATTTTCTGGTAAAAAAATCGATCAACAGTTAATTAGAGGATTTTGGCTATTAGGGATAGGCGGGGTGTTTTTCGTTATTTAATGCAATTTCAGGGGATTTCTTAATTTACATTTATTTTAATTAAATTTTATAATATTTTTCGTGATTTAATTTCTATAAAAATCACAAATGTTTGCTCTAAACAAACGACATAGATACAGAATTAAGGCAGAAAAGTATCTTGTCTGAAAAATGAGTCACTGTTTTCCTGCAGGTTGGGATATCCACGGCGGCAGCTCCGCCCCAACGCCGCCGCCTCCCGGCCTCACCACTCCTCCCATTTTGCCTCCAGATGTCCCCTTGAGTTGGGAAGAGCCACGCGCCGCCGGCACTCTGGAGTCTGTAGTCAACCAAGCCATTGTTACTAGCCATCCCCGCCTCCGCGAATCCGGCGACGGTGGCAACCACCACCACCACCAACCCGCCGCCGTCATCACTGACGCCGCCCTAGTCCCAGCTTGCGACACAACCACCAACTACAGCACCATTCGCAGTTATAATATTAATAATCAACAAAATTCCAAGCACGCGGTGCCGGAATTCTTCCCAGAGACGCCGCACAGTGGGGCGGCCGCCGCCGCCAGCACTACGCATGGCGGCGCCGGATTCTGCAGCTGCAAAACTAATGTGAGTCGTAGAGACGGCCGGCACCAGGCAACGCGCCACATACACACACACACACACACTGACACACACTATATATATTTAAGAGTAATGCATGCAGTATTATTTAAGAGTAATATATATATATATATATATATATATATATATATATATATATATATATATATATATATGTATATATATAAGATATACGTATATGTTGTTGATTATATTTGCAGAGGGATGATGGTGGCAAAAAGGGAGAATATGGGAAACCCTTAAATTCAAAAGGCAAAAGTAGAGCTGCTGCTATGCATAGCCAATCTGAAAAAGTAGGGGTTTTTGTTTCTTACGTATGATGAGTTGCCAATTTTTTTACCTAAATAACAAACATTTTTGTTTATTTTATTCATATTTATATATATTAGAATGTTTTATTTATCATTTATTTTTATTTATATATTAAAAAAAGTTATGACATTATGTATTATATTCATGTATGTACGTTGTTGTCCCAGAAAAGAAGAGAGAAAATTAATCAAAGGATGCAGATATTGCAGAAGTTGGTCCCAAATTGCAACAAGGTACGCAACAAATCTTTTAATTCGTATCAAAGATATATATATATATATATATATATATATATATATATATATATATATATATATATAGGGGCAGACCCATGTGTAAGCTTGGGGGCTCCCTCTCCAGCAGAATTATTTTTTTACCAATTTTCTGCTCTTTTTCAAAATTTGATTTGGTATTTATCGATTTGTTATATGTATATTAAAATAAACAAAAATATTTATTATTATGGATTTAAAATTCTAAACATCACAGTCTTGCATGTGCAGATGCTGTTTAAACTTTAATGTATTAGGTCGTACGTAGAAAAATCAAAAAACGAATTAAACAATTAATTGAAATATGTGGGCCAAATTCTCTAGACTAGAATGATTAATTAATTAATTCCAAGTCTATTCTACTATATAATCCAAGATAATGTTGCCAAAATTCTTTCAATAATTCAATGTAATAATATATATAGGGGCGGAACCAGGGATTGTTCGGTAGGGGGGCGAAAATTTGAGAGAGGTAATGAAAATATGGCGGAGGTTCGGGGGTAGCACCCTCAAAATATTTTAGGGATATTTACGAAGAAAAAAAAAAAAAGTAATGAGTTATAGATATTGTTGTCAAAACAATATTCATAAACTTGTATAAAATAAATTGTAATATAGTATACATTTAGTTGAATAAGTAAAAGTTTTTAAAAAAAATCAAAATCTTGAAATACATTGAAAACTTTAAATATTGAGAAGCGGAAGAAAAAAAAATACTTTCTTGATTATGTCATTTTTTTTTTATCATACGTTGTAGAGATTAGGGATTGAGACTGTGAAAATATTTGTTTATATTCTAATAATTTAATTTAATTATATAAAAATAATAATTATAAAAAGGAGCAATTTGTTAATTCTATTTGTTGCAGATAGATAGAGCTTCAATATTGGATGATGTAATAGAATATATCAAACAACTTCAATCACAAGTTGAAATGATGTGCTTGATGAACATGCCTTCCTTGGTGATGTTGCCACTTGGCATCCAACCACACCATCTTCAAATATCTATGGTGGATACGGGTTTGGGTATGAGTTCGGGTTCGGGTTCGGGTACGGGTATGTGTATGGGCATGGGGAGACTCGTGGACATGGACACGATTGGCCGTGCCGCCACTATGCCGCCATGGCCACCTGCCATCACTACCTTCATGCCGCCTATGGCGGCCTCATCGGATTTTCAACACTCACCGTTTTAATATTCAATGGAAGTTGTACGTATCGATCAAGTAATAAAGTATATTATTATTCATGCTCGTATGGACATGAGATTTGAATATTATTTTAATTCAATGTTAATAAATAATTACGAATTGGAACATATATATTATTTTACTATGTAATTAATTACTTTTGACATGGCATTTCTTAGTCTTTGAGATGCTACACCTGGTCAAATATACCCGGTAAATGTTAATCGTTGATGTAGTGAAATAACTTCCCACTAAGCACACATACACATGGATGTGTGTGATTGTGTGCAGATCAACGGTTAATAATCACATGATATATTTCACCAAGTGTAGCATCAAACAAATCGCATTTTTTTTTGTCGACATTGTTTTGAAGTTTCCAAAAAAGTTATAAATAAATGTGAAGACTTCGTTTTAAAATCAAATCAATTCGGGCTAGACATCCACATATATATGCCAATTCATTATAATTGAATTACACCTTGTCAAAATAATAATAATAATAATAATAATAATAATAATAATAATAATAATAATAATAATAATAATAATAATAATAATAATAATAATAATAATAAAAATAATAATAATAATAATAATAATAATAATAATAATAATGAAAATAATAATAATAATAATAATAATAATGATAATAATAATAATAATAATAATAATAATAATAATAATAATAATAATAATAATAATAATGATAATAATAATAATAATAATAATAATAATAATAATAATAATAATAATAATAATAATAATAATAATAATAATAATAATAATAATAATAATAATAATAATAATAATAATAATATATAAAAAGTTCGTGAGCTGATTCGAGAGCTTATGAACAACTAAATACGGGCTCAAGCTCATCAGAGAGCTCGTGCTTTTGTCAAGCCAGTTCGTCGAGTTAATGTGTCGAGTCAACTCATTTACACCCTTAAGTAAGATGGGATTTGTAGTAGATACACTCACATGAGCCACTCATTAAATGTACATTTATTCTTTCAAATCAATTTACATTAAAGAAGAAGTTTATTAACAAGATGAAAGAGTTCTATAATGCAATTAAAAAAGAGGTTAATGGATTTAGTCAAATGTTAATCAATGGTTGTAATTAAGTCCCACCATTTGGCACCTAATAAAATTGGCGTTTAGAGTTTCATGACCTAGAAAATTTATACAAAATCAACTATGGTTAATTTTGCATTTATATATTATCCATTTTACCAAATACAATCTACACATAATCGCACGCACCCGTGTGTATGTGTATTTAGTAGGGTTATTTAATTAGATATATGGTTTAAAATCTACCCAGTGTAAATAATCAAATGTAGCATCCAACTTACCGAGTTTATTTATGCTACAAAACTAAGTTTACCGAATAACATTCAAATTTCACTTATATGTGTGATTATTTGTAAATTTAAGATGATATAGTACTATGAAATGTTAAATGTCGTCTAAATTTCAATAATATCGTTTTGACTTTGAACGTGATTTTGACTCTTTCCTAGTTCAATTTTATCAAAATTCAATACACAAAAATTGTAATCCTCTGGGGTAGCTTTCTAACCCGAATTGAATCAACTAGTGCGGATTTCGGATGACAAAGTTATACATAATTGAGTTACATTTTCAATTTTAGATAATTTCAAACATTAAAATTGTTGGCAGTGTTTATTAATTCATGCATATTTTTTTCTCAATTGGATAAGAAAACCAATTTACAAAATTATAGACTACGTGTTTGAAGTTTTGTCAAATTCAACATCCAAAATGGTCAAAAATCACATGTAAAGTCAAAACGATATTATTAAAATTAAAACGGCATTCATCACATCCCGTAAGTATTGAACGGTCGATGCAAGATATACAAAGACTACTAAAATGTACATTAGCACAATATATGAAGATTTACAATATTATTGTCACTAATCATTAGAACTGCCTCAACTAAGATAGATATACATAAAATCAACATTTTTGTGAGTATATTTAATTAAATGGGTCATCAAACTTACCATTTGAACAAGATTTTATTAGCACTTGCATATATATGCAATATTGCCCGAAAATTCCCTCAATTTTCTCATTATTAACAATATCAAAATATTATTTTTCCGTGTAATATAATTACAAAAATATATTATATCTGTAATTTAATTTTCAAGAACCATTATTTAATGAAGGGATAATAATATTAATATGGTGTGTGGTCTAGTAGTACTTATAACTTCAGCCCTTTATTAATATGGTGTGTGGCGTTACAACAATCCCAACAGTTTTCTTCACTTTATTATATAAAAGCAAAATCAGGTTTACTATTCTGACAACTTCAATCTCCTTTTATTCCCCAAATTACCCTTTCAATTTTCACAAAAAATAATATTTTGGGTAAATATTTTTTTGCCCCTGTTGTTTGATTTTTTTGCACATAGCCCCTTATACTTTCAGTATAGCACATGACACCCTTGTATTGTAATATAAGACCATAAATTGAACAGCTCTTACCCCTGTGGTTTGGGCACGTTTGATTGCCAAGATAAAATTAAATAATCTAATAAAACTCAATTGTATTATTAGACCTTTGAAAATCGAATAAAAAACATGCCTAAAAATCAAGATAATGCATGATAACATAATATTTACAGGTCGATCCGACAAGTTATTAGGAATACCAAACATCAAACAAAGTCTCATTATTTAGTTAATCATTGTTAATTTCCCCAACCAAACGACGCATAAAATTAAAGTACAAGGAGATCATGTGCACAAAACTCAAACTTAAGGGGGTCAAGTGCTATTTACCCAAATATTTTTGCTTGTTACAAGAAAGGGCATTTTAGTAAATATAATGATGAACTTGATTTCTTGCATGTTACAAGCATTTGTGCTTTAATTAATTTTTTTTGTTTGTTTGTTTTTCTTATAATATTAATTGCTAATTGCCGTTTTAAAGAAAATATAACTTCAAATACAATCCAGAATCTCGCTTGTGTAATTCCCCTTAATATTATGTGCACACATTACACACACACTGTATCTATATATCTATATCTATATATATATATATATATGTATAATATATATACACACACAGACACAGTACACATGAAAATTTCAGTGGGGTGCGGAAGAATGCTTGTTACCTACTCATAGCACAGTACACACACACACACAAACACACTGACTGTGTGAGAGAGAGAGAAGAAGAAGCAAAAATGGAGAAGCACCACATGATGATGAACTTTTACTCGCCGGAGAATATTTCTCCGTCGTCGGCGTCGTCGTCTTCTTCGTCGGAGCAGGATTCCAGAAGGGTCCGAAAATCCAGCGTCTTTTACTCCGACGAGCGGGAGTTTTTGACAGTGGATAACGACCCGCCTCCGCCGTCGCCGCCGCCGGTGAGTTCTGTGGTTTCGGACACAACCAGCGAAGAAGACGTGGCCAACTGTTTGATGATGTTGTCCAGAGACAAATGGAATAATAATAATAATAGAGAGGAATATTCCGGCGGAATCAAAGTGGTGAAGAAGAGTTTTAAAGTTAGGGGAGGCAAGTACAGATGCGAGACGTGTGGGAGGTTGTTCAGGTCTTATCAGGCGCTCGGTGGGCACAGGGCCAGCCACAAGAAGGCCAGGGCGGCGGCGCGTGGTACGCACGCGCCGCCGCGTGTGGCGGCGCGTGAGGCGGTTGTGGCGGAGAAGGTGCACGAGTGCCCTTTTTGCCATAGGGTGTTTTCGTCGGGGCAGGCGCTTGGTGGGCACAAGAGAACACATTATATTAATGGTGGAAAGGGTAAGCCGCCATTTTCAAGAAGTGGTGAAGCTTTTGGCATAGATCTGAATCTGCCTGCTCCAAGTGATGGTGATGGTGATGATGATGATGATGATGAGATTTAATTAATTAGCTAAAAAAAAATTAAGGAAATTCATATTTTGATTTAGAGGGGAAAGTTTTAACTTTTTTTTTTTTTTTTTTTTTTTGGGATTTGGAGTTGAAAGAATGGAATTATTTGGGTGGGAGAGATTTGGGTTTGACTAAAGAGTTGACTGTAATAGAATTTGTTTTGATCCGAGGAAGAGGATTGTGTTCTTGTTGTTACCATGTAACAAAATAGTGAGATTTTTATTTTATTTTTATTAATAGATAAAATCAGATGAACTGATTTGAAAGTCAGTTTCCTAATTATTAAAGTCCTTTTTTGGATGCTTTTTTACATTTATTTGTGGTTGAATATTTGTGCGTTATGGCAAATGGGATTATACTATTACTTCTTACTCGTCATCTATTATGATGTTAAATTCAATAAAATTTTATGAATTTTGTGAAATATATTTTTAGTTTGTACTCGTTTTGTGCAAACATGCAGTTTTTGATACACCACAATCTGATACTTACAAGCCGCTACACGCATAGTATGATCATCTTGTTCCAAAATCTGGAACTTTATGAGATAAAATTGATACAAACCGAAGAATATTCCACATAATCTAGAATATTCCACTAAATTTGATATTACGAGGGTGGATGTGTAAGAAGATTCATAATTGAGGGAGCTAATTGTAATTATTCAACATAAGGAGTTCTTTCGTAATTTGACCATACCTCAGGGTTGTATGCAATTTACTCTATTATCTAATATATATATATATATATATATATATATATATATATATATATATATATATATATATATATATATATATATTATTTCCCCGGTCTATAATCTATAAAAGACTTTCCAACACTCTTGTGCGAGCGCCCCTCAGAAAGTCAAATAGACACACTCTTATTTATATACATATAGAGAGCGCTTTTCGCTCTGTAAGACATTTTTTTTTATACACAAAAGGGATATATATTTATTTTTAGCATATATACTCATCGCTAAGGGTGAGATATGACACACACAGGCAGAAAAAAAAAAAAAA
>NW_012192956.1:0-10166 GCF_000504015.1 Erythranthe guttata
GGAGTCGTACGAGCAGAAACCCCGAAATTGGAGCACACTTCCGATAACAAGGTATTACTTCAAAGCGAAACTAGACTATGTGCAGGAACCAATCTCGATCAAAGGGTTCGAAGGAATGTGGAAATTGTTGCTAGAGAGAGAAGCAAATATGGGGGAGCTATTAGTAGTCCCGTACGGTGGAAAAATGAAGGAAATATCGGAAACAGCGCTTCCATTCCCACACAGAGCGGGAAATCTATACAAAATTCAACAATTGGCTTATTGGGAAGAGAGTGGAGCAGTTGCATCGGAAAGATCGATAAGTTGGTCGAGGAAACTACATGATTACATGACTCCTTACGTTTCAAAATCTCCAAGAGCTTCGTATATGAATTATCGAGACCTCGATTTGGGAGTAAATAATTATAACGGAGGAGATGGCAAAACAACAACAAGTTATGCGCAGGCTAGCGTTTGGGGGCTCAAGTATTTCAAGAACAACTTCAAAAGGTTAGTGCAGATTAAAACTAAGGTCGATCCAACTAACTTCTTCAGAAACGAGCAGAGTATTCCGTCCCTATATTCCAAGTCGTCGTCCAAGAATAACTAACTAAAGTAAATGACGGGGGTAATAATTAAGATAACTCTGCGAAATATTCTTTCATTTTCTTCTTATGTTCATAATTAATTAGTTGCTATATGTAACTTCTGTGTTTATAATCCTTTATTTTTATTTTTTTATTCTTTGTCAATTCTGTATTTGGAAAATTTATGTTGTAATTTATAACACTTCAAATATTGCTGATGAAAGTCACTTATATCGATTCTAATTTGAATGATTTTTTTACAAAATATTCCATTCTTTCAATTGCATGATTCTCGAATTATGATATATCTTAACTGCGGCCGCCACTATATATACTCAGCCCTGTAAAGGGGAAACTACAATCATTCAGTCAACTTGTTAAACACATACTAAGCCGTATCACATGCCTCAAATTAGGGTACAATCTATATAATATACCAATACTAATACTAATACTAATTCTAATCCAAATTCTAATACTAATACTAATAAGTGGAATGTAATATATAGTATGTACAATCATTATATATTTTAAACATAACAATTGATATTCTAAATCTTTTGTATTAAATAAAGTGAATAAGCGAATTTAGAATAGCATTGTTATGTTTTTGAAATATATAAATTAACTCGTTTATTTGTTATCAATTGATTAAACCTAATTTTCATTCATGATGGTTGCCCGGGGATTTTAACTACTCAGCCTAAGCACTCGGTATTTCCAAATACGGTTGCAGACATTATTAACACGAATTCAAACACTTGGAATTCTGGAGGTGGTTGGGAATACATTTTGGCCGGTGGATAAGTACCGCATTCTGTCAGTTCCCATTGGTGGATCGTTAACTAGGGATCGGATGATATGGAAGTTCTCAAAAAATGGCAACTTCACGGTGAAGTCTTGTTACCGCAATATACTCGACCGTTCTGACCAAGAGTCTCCTTCGATAGCGAGAGATATGGGAGAAAATAGCGGTTCAACATGTCGAAGATGGAAGACGATTTGGCAATTGGCAGTCCCACCGAAAATTCGGGTGTTTCTTTGGAGAGCTTGCACGGACTCTCTCCCTTGTAAGGTGGAATTGTTCCGGAGTGAAACACGTGGAATGTGGAATTCCACAATTTGTTTTTTAACTTTCTTATTTTTAAACTAAATTTTTGTTATAGGCTAAATAGTGCTTAGTGGGTTAAGTATATGGCTTAGTGGGTGTTAAGTGTATATTTATACACTTAATTGTACCTTTTAATTGGAGCTTTTGATGTGTTTTTACGATAATTGGTGCTTAATATGGTTATTATTTGTATTTTAGGTGCAAATTGAAGAATTTGCAACTTTTGGGGTGAAAAATGCAAATTCAGAGAAAAAGTGGGCCAAAAGTGAAAAAATCAAAATTCTGAAGAATTGAAGACCGGACGGCCGTCCGGATTTTAAAGCCTAATCTCACACGGCCGTCCGGATGGACGTACGAGCGCAGTGAAGGAAGTTTAATTACACAAGGAAACCCGCCCTATTAAATTTTTGCACCCTATTTAAAGGCCACAAGCACACAATTAGACGGATCTTGGATCTTTTACCTTTTATCGTTATTATTAGTTTTTAGTTTTTTATCTTTTCTACACGCAATCAAGGAGCAAGAGAACGAAGACGAAGACTTGACGACTCTTCATCCTAGTTTTCCTTTTTCCTTTTCTTTTCTGATTTTTATGAATTTTCGTATTTTTATTATGCTTTTCGTAACGAACATGAGTAGCTAAGTTTTTATTCTAGGATTTTATTGGAACCCTATGTGGTAACTCGAACCTATTTTTCTACTTTTATGCAATTTTAATTCTTCGATTATTTCTTCTATCTTGATCGTATTTAGTGCATGAGCGTAGCTAACTTATGTTGCTATTTGTTATTGTTAGAATTGATTGACAGATCGTTTTAATAATTAGAACAGGGATAGAAGAGCCTTCGAGTAGTTTTTCACCGAATGTGTGTGTTAATTGCATGTATTATCGTAGACATACAGATAATACCTTAGGTAGCCGTTTACGAGACTTGTTATTTAATGCTTTATTTATACTAGGTTTGCATAGACATATAGTGAATCTTTTATGAATAATAGGTTTATAGCGCAGCGACAGCTGGTTATGAATAATTTCGTGTCTTGGGTTAATAATCGGGAATCGTAACTTGCATGATAGGAGATTAATTGGGTGAAGAATTATCGCATAGGGGAAAGATAAAATCCTAGATCCGTTTTATATTGATATTCTCTCGTGTTTAATTGCTTTCGTAATTAGTTTAATTTATTTAGTTAATTAATTTGACAACCCTGCGTAGGCTGGATAAAAATCGTAATTGTTAAGATTTGGTACTTAGGATTAAATAATTTGCGTATTCCCTGTGGGATCGACATCCGACTCTCACGAGTCTACTTTACTACTTGTTTGCGATACGTGCACTTGCGTGTTGGTATTTAGCACCCAACAAGTTTTTGGCGCCGTTGCCGGGGAATACGGCTAAATTATTTATTTATCCTAATATTAAATTTGAGCAATTTTTCTTACTTCAGCCAATTTTTTTATTTTTATTTAATTATTTTTTTTTATTTTTTTTAGGTATTTTTTATGCGAAGAGGACACAACACGAGCTTGCTACCTCTTGATCCCGAAATTGAGCGAACGTTTAGGCAAGCCAGGAAAAATCAACGGTTAGCCCAAAACTCTCCAGCAACGATGGAAGACGAGAATAATCGTGGGGAAGGTGACCAAAGGCAACCACCTAATGTGGCGAGAGAAATCGTCAACGAGCAAAACCAACGCCAGATAATTAATCCACCACCGCGTCAACGAGCCTTGCACGAGTACACCGTTCCGACACTCAATGGGTTCCAATCAAGCATCCAGCAGCCCCCCATTGAAGCCAACAATTTCGAGATTCGAGCGGGACTCCTCACGATGCTCCAAAACAATGGTCTATTCAGCGGACTGGCTCATGAAGATCCACATCTTCACCTGGTCAACTTTCTCGAAACGTGTGACTCGCACAAGATGAACGGAGTAACACCCGAAGCACTGCAACTCCGCCTGTTCAAGCACTCCCTACAAGGAACAGCCCGAGAATGGTTGCAAACTCGTGCACCGCACTCCATCTCGTCGTGGGCCCAGCTAGCGCAACTCTTTATGAACACATACAACTCCCCAACAAAAACTGAGAGAATCCGGCGAGAAATTCAAAACTTCATACAAGAAGCCGGTGAAGCATTATTCGAGACGTGGGAGCGGTTCAAACAGCTAGTAAGGAAGTGCCCGAATCACGGACTACAAGAGTGGCGCCAACTGCAAATATTTTACGATGGACTGCAAGACAACTCGAGGACAGTACTCGACTCTGCAGCTGGAGGTATGTTCATGAGTTTGACCTACGACGAAGCATACGAGCTCTTGGAACGAATCGCTAGAAATAAATACATGCGGGCATCGGACCGGTCGAACAGCGGAGCAGTCAAGACGGGCAGAATTTTGGAGTTAGATGGAGTCACCGCAATCACGGCCCAGTTAGAGAAGCTATCAAAGCAAGTAGCGGCTTTGCAAACTCAGCAAGTCCATGCAGTCCAAGCTCCCGACCAGCGCATAGAAGAAACGGAGTCTCTGAATTATGTGCATGACACCAACCGACAACAGAGGAACCCGTACTCCAACACGTACAATCCGGGATGGAAAGATCACCCAAATTTTGGGTGGGGAGGAAATCAGCAAGGACAAAGGCAAGCACCACCTCAAGGTCAACCGCCAAATTATTCACGACCAGCTCCCGGATTTCAAAATCCGCCTCAAGCTCAACCTCAAGGAGGAGATCTCGCAAACATATTGGCGCAATTTATGACAACCACCCAAGCCTCCATCCGAAATTTGGAAACACAGATGGGTCAACTTGCAACCCAACTAACCGCGAGGCCATCGGGAGCACTGCCATCGAATACGGAAGATCCTCGGAAGAACAACGTCGAGCAGTGCAACGCTGTGAGTTTGAGGAATGGGAGACAATTGGAGGAAGCCCCACGAAAAGAGAAGCAAAACACGGTAATCGAGGAGCCGAGCGTGATGGGGGAAAAGAAGCAACTCACGAAGAACCACTATCGTCCCCAGTGAAATCACGAGCCCCTCCAATTCCATATCCTCAGAAGCTTATAAAGAAGAAACTCGATGCCGATTATCAAAGATTTTTGGACAAGCTGAAGGAAATCCAAATAAATATTCCGTTTATTGAAGCCCTTCAAAAGATGCCAAAGTGGGTGAAGTTCCTCAAGGATCTCGTGACAAAGAGGAACAAATTGCAAGGGAACGAGATGATCCAACTCACGGAACAATGTAGTGCAATTCTTACACGGCCCCTTCCACAAAAACTCGGCGATCCAGGTAAGTTCACTATCCCTTGTACTATAGGAGGTAAAAATTTTAGATCGCTTATTGATTTAGGTGCTAGCATTAATCTTATGCCTTATTCCACCTTTAAAAATCTTGGGTTAGGTGAGATTGAACCTACGGCTATAACTCTTCAATTAGCCGATAGGTCTTTGGTTTACCCAAAGGGTATTTTAGAGAATGTGCTAGTAAAGGTGAACAAATTTATCTTCCCGGTTGATTTTGTTGTACTCGATATAGATGAAGATAGGGAGATACCTCTTATTTTAGGGAGACCGTTTTTAGCCACTTCAAAAACTCTAATTGATTGTGCTAGTGGTGATCTTACAATGACGGTGCATGATGAAACGATCAAATTTAATGTTTTTTGTGCTAATAAAAATCCATGTGAGAATAATGAGTGTTTTACTATTGATCTTATGGATTTTACAAATCATGAAAAATTTGATGTTTCACTTTTGGACCATGGGAAAGCATCGTTGAGTGCAGGAGATGACAACGGAAAAGGGAATCGGAAAGAGCACGTTTGTTGTGCGAACTCAATTTCAACACCTCCGAGAGATAGTCAAAAGAGTTGGGGTGCTAACGGTGATGAACGTGCAAGGAGGATGTGGCCACCTAAAAAATCAAACGAGCGTCATCGGGGAGAGGAATTCAATTGCCAAGTGACTTCGGTCACGTTACCTTGAACAAAGAAGCAGACAAAGTCCGGCTGAAGACTGTAAACTTAGCGCTTCTCGGGAGGCAACCCGAGCTTTCGTTTTTTTTGTATTTTATGTTATTTTAAATTTTTAGTTTGGCTTTTATTTTATTTTATTTTTCAAAAAAAAAAAAAAAAAAAAAAAAAAAAAAAAAAGTTTTAGGGGCACTAATAGGAAATTTTTATTTTGCAGGGACCTAATTGCAATTATTCACACGGCCGTGCAAGAAAAGGGCAGGAATCTCACACGGCCGTGTGAGATTTCGGGGAAGCTACTGCCCTTAGAGGTGAATTCATTGTTTCAAACGCCTTTCTTTCAAAATTTTGGCGTAATCACCTCAATTCAAGAAATTAGCCACACATAACCATATTACCTACCTCGGACCAAAGAGCCTAACAATTGAAAGCCACAAAGACCCAATGACCCCAATAGCTTATTGTTCAATATTAGTTGAGTAAAATAATTTGGTGAGTATTTGGAGTCAAATATATGCATGTAAGTATAAATTCTTTCTATCTTTAACTTGCAAATATTGGATACTTGAAGCAATTGTATGATTTGTGGTTTTTGGTAATAATGAGTGACTAAGTGCCGTTGAATGTTAAGCTTGTGAATACCTAGGAATTATCATCATAATTGCAAATTCTGAAAACGCGAAGTTGACCAATCGATCTATGTAATGAGATGTATGGTTTTGTTTTGTGCTCTTAATTTGATTTTACTTGAGGACAAGCAAAAGTTCAAGTTTGGGGGTGTGTTAAGTGTATATTTATACACTTAATTGTACCTTTTAATTGGAGCTTTTGATGTGTTTTTACGATAATTGGTGCTTAATATGGTTATTATTTGTATTTTAGATGCAAATTGAAGAATTGGCAACTTTTGGGGTGAAACTGCAAATTCAGAGAAAAAGTGGGCCAAAAGTGAAAAAATCAGAATTCGGAAGAATTGAAGACCGGACGGCCGTCCGGATTTTAAAGCCTAATCTCAAACGGCCGTCCGGATGGACGTAGGGGCGCAGTGAAGGAAGTTTAATTACACAAGGAAACCCGCCCTATTATATTTTTGCACCCTATTTACACTACAAGAAAACTGTCTTTCCATAGCATATTAACATAGCGTTTTATCATTAATTGCTATTATAATTTGTGTTTATTTTTATTTACCTTTAATAGTTTTGTAGGAGCGCTATTATATCTGCGACTACTGTTTTAGCGAAAATTAGGCTAAATTATATTTAAATTGAAACGCGCACTATAATTTTATTTTTACACGCCTCTATCGTTTAGTCCATCTACCTCGGAAAGAAAAACCCAATTCTGTAGAGTTCTCTTCGTCAGAACCCTATGGTGAACTGTCGTTCTCAATTTTAGATTGCTTCTTTTTGATATATTACCGTCAGTTTATATAGTTTTCTGTTCTCCTTTCTTCTCTAATTATTTTTGAGTGATTATATTAGTATTAAATTTTTCGAGTGATTAATATCAATTTTACATGTTTTGAGATCGATTTCAGTGAAAATGTCTCCCAGGGCTACAACCTAGAAATACGACGGTATAAACTTCAAATGGGTTAATTCCTTTTTTTATGTTTACGAGTAAATTACAATCGATTATCCAATTATGCGGTTATCTTTATCCTTCATTCTTTAATTTTGTGATTACCGTTTATATAGATTTTGCCCAGGTCTCAATGGGAATATCAATCAAGAATCTTGCATCAGGTTCTTCAAAGAGACTTAGAAAACAAACGACTTCAACCAGCAGGTGAAATTGTTTTAGCTTTTCTATTTTGTAAAGTTATCACTGATGCATTATGTTTATTAGACTTGTGTGGTCTTGGAAAATATTTAGTATAAAAATTTATTTTATTCACAATTCACAATATCTATTTCTTGATGTTTCTTTTGAATGCATCTTATTTGACTTATGCACTGATGTCCATTTGGGGGGGAAAATGTGAACCTAGTGGAATGTTTAAGGAAAAAAAATATTACCCTAACTTCTACATGTTAGTGTTCCACTTGCATATTTTGCGCTTTGTATAAAATTTAATGGCCGTATGTATTTACTAAGGCTTTTAGAAATTCTAGTATGTAATTCCATATTTCTTTTGTTCCTGCCTAGAATCATATACAACTCTAATAAAATGAAAGCTCACTTACTTCCATAAGTGACTATTGTGTAATTTTGAAGCAATGGTGGATGCTGCTGATGGTGCTCTTTGCAGCCGGATAATATTTAAACCATCTTTGGTAAGTACCTTGATGTATCAACAGAGTACTAGACAATATAATGCTACTTTTTATTATTTTTCAATTTCATATCTAATAAATTGTTATGGTTGAATATGCCATAATCATTCAGTAAATGTAGTTATTCAATGCAATATGCCATATGCTTCCTTGTAGATAATGACCACTCATTTTTTAAAATAATACGTGTATTTGTAGGGAGAAGAAGGGCAGACCTTTCAATAGAGAATTGATAAAGAAGTGCGAAATTGTTCAGCTCTCTCTGTTACTGAATCAAAATATGGTTGGATGAATTTATATTAATTGACTGATGAATTAATTATTCCTTTCGGCACCTCTAGATCTAATTTATTCTCTTTTCATCAGTTTTCTCTTAGCAAATGCTTGATAAATTTTGCTTCATGTTGCCGATATATTGACACCTGAAGAGGTAATTCTCACTTTATCCTTGCAATAAAATTGTTCTCCTATGAAATTTGGATGTTTTTTGTTATTATGTTGTAGTAGAATATAGTAATGTGATGCAGGTATTTGCAAACTATAATAGATATCCTCACAGCCTTATAGTTTCTCAATTTATATCTACGAATCAATAACATATGTTTATCACTAAAATCTGGACATTAATTACATGAAATTTGTGATTGATTTTGACTCAACCCTTGTTTGACGTGTCTCAGGTCGATTACATGAGTGCAGAGATGCTGGAGTTCACATCTGATTCTTGGAGATGTTTGCATAGCATCTAGATGCAACTGTTATATTTGGGATTTGGTGAATTTAAGATTGAACCAAAAGAGAGTTTGTTGTTATTAAAGCTAGTTTTAAGAAACATACAGATGATTGTTATTTACTTTACAGGATATCTGAAAATTCAAAATCTTGTTTCTACATTTCTTGTAACTTTACAGATACTAGAACAATTTATCTATGTACTTGTAGTAAATTTAGTTATTGAGACATTGAGTTCCACCTATTCATTTTATGAGAGAGCAAGTAGTTAGAATAAAAAGTGTGGAAAACAAACATTTATAAGAATATTGGGAGAACAATAGCAACGAGGGTATGCTACAAAGTAAAAAAAAACATAAGATAGCGTTTTGAACAATTTGGTTGTCAAATAATAACACAAAATATGTGCTATAAATCAACTGAGCACAACGCTAATAAAATGCTATTATGGACTAAACAATAGCTAAAATGAAACGCTATAAAACGTTATATCATAGCGCAAAATAAATGCTATTGTAAGCAGGCACTATAATAGCACGCTAGAAACGCTATAGAAAAAACCGGACCTATTATAGCTCCGGCAGACATAGCGTTTGTAAAAACGCTATAATATACTACAATAGCATTTTTTTAGCGCTATAGATCACACTTTGTGTTGTAGTGTTAAAGGCCACAAGCACACAATTAGACGGATCTTGGATCTTTTACCTTTTATCGTTATTATTAGTTTTTAGTTTTTTATCTTTTCTACACGCAATCAAGGAGCAAGAGAACGAAGACGAAGACTTGACGACTCTTCATCCTAGTTTTCCTTTTTCCTTTTCTTTTCTGATTTTTATGAATTTTCGTATTTTTATTATGCTTTTCGTAACGAACATGAGTAGCTAAGTTTTTATTCTAGGATTTTATTGGAACCCTATGTGGTAACTCGAACCTATTTTTCTACTTTTATGCAAGTTTAATTCTTCGATTATTTCTTCTATCTTGATCGTATTTAGTGCATGAGCGTAGCTAACTTATGTTGCTATTTGTTATTGTTAGAATTGATTGACAGATCGTTTTAATAATTAGAACAGGGATAGAAGAGCCTTCGAGTAGTTTTTCACCGAATGTGTGTGTTAATTGCATGTATTATCGTAGACATACAGATAATACCTTAGGTAGCCGTTTACGAGACTTGTTATTTAATGCTTTATTTATACTAGGTTTGCATAGACATATAGTGAATCTTTTATGAATAATAGGTTTATAGCGCAGCGACAGCTGGTTATGAATAATTTCGTGTCTTGGGTTAATAATCGGGAATCGTAACTTGCATGATAGGAGATTAATTGGGTGAAGAATTATCGCATAGGGGGAAGATAAAATCCTAGATCCGTTTTATATTGATATTCTCTCGTGTTTAATTGCTTTCGTAATTAGTTTAATTTATTTAGTTAATTAATTTGACAACCCTGCGTAGGCTGGATAAAAATCGTAATTGTTAAGATTTGGTACTAAT
>NW_012192957.1:0-10148 GCF_000504015.1 Erythranthe guttata
CATCTAGTACTATCAACTTCTTCACCGCAACTGCGTGTTTATTTTCATCTTTAATATTTTGTACCAGATCACGGTTTTCTATAAATATGTCCTCAGCATTTATGTGAAACTGGAAAATAGTGAGAGAAATTTTGGATCGGCTTAATGACTCGAGCAGTTTACGTAACTTGAGTAACCACAAAGAAGGATCGTCTCTCATGAGAAGATATAGAGTTGAACTCCACTCTCTCGAAGTTGTGGCAATAGAGAAGGATAGGTTAAACCATCCATGGTATACAAATGTGTTTAGGTTTGGGGCATCAAGAAATAGATGTGATTCTTCTGTGGATTCATCGAGTCCGTCACAATGTGAAATACACAAGTTAACAAGACTCGGGAATTTACACGAAGAGAAGTTGTCAAACGAAGTCAATATGACATGGTTCAGAAATAAACTTTTGAGATTCTGAAACTCCGCACCTTTGGGAAACGAAACATCCGCATGTCCAATATTAATGATTTCAAGAGACGCGGGATAGATTTCAATGCAACATTCTTCCTTCGGCGTAGATGAAAAGTGAAATTTCTTGAGACGAAGAAGATTGTTCACCTTGATGTTTCTTAACCTCTCGCATGATTCGAGAGATAAAGTTTCAATCAAAGGACAACTTGAGATTATCTTCTGAAAAACCCCGTCCTCAATTTCGACCTTTACGAGAAGAAGTCTTTTCAGATGCTTAGAGAGAACATTCCTTCCAATAGTTGTTTGGTCCAACGTGAATCCTTCCATATGCAAATCTTGGAGTGATTCAGCCTCAAAGACTACAGACGGCAGTTGACGACTGTATTTCCAATAAATAGAAAGTCGAAACTTCTTCACACCCATATTTTTTAGAGTTGGGATCCATTTTTCAAGAAGCGAAACATATTCGTGATTGTCTAGAATTATTAGGAGGCTAAATTCCTCTAAGCACATCCTTTGATCACAGTATCGCTGTAAATTCTGTTCCACAGTGGTTAGAAATTCTTGTTTGTTTTCCTTGGAGTCGTTGTATGAAGAAACAAGATTGGGGCGAGTGCACCAAATGTAACTCCATGATTTCGACAAGACGGAAGTTCGAACAGCATCTTTTTGGGAGAGGAAATAAAGTATTCTCTGCAAGATGTGTTTCGGCAACTCGGATATTCTGTCCATGGAGTTGGAACCAGCGTCTTCCCTGTTTGATTTTTTCATGACTTTAATCTGATAAACCCTAACGAATTTTGTGTGCTGAATAAACAAAATCAAATTTGATGTAGTAAAAATATAATGGTGTTCTATTAGGTCAGCAATAAACTTCTTATAACAATTCCGGCCGGTTCAAATTTGATTAGGAGTAGTAATTTCTATTGCTTACAACTCTACATAAGATAGAATTCAATGATTTATATCTTTTGGCCCAAGTAATTTCCTTGTTTTAAGATTCTTAATTTTTTTAAGATCTATGTCAATGTAATTAATTAGAAAAGGGACATCAACTTTTTCATTTTTTAAATATTTCCGTCTCTTTCAAACTTATTTGCAAATAAGGAAAACTCTAATATATATACCAAAATTTCTCCAAATTCCTTGAAATCCAATTCAAACTCAAATTTCATGATTTACATCCAAATTTAACTAAATTTCACCAATTAACCAATTTTGACCATAATTTCAATTTTGATCTGCCACCACCAGAGACCGCCGGTCAGCCACCTTTGACTTCTTTTATTTTTTTGATTTTTTTCTCCGGTCGGTCAACGCCTTTGAACGTCGGGTCTCCGGCGTTGATTTTTTTTTTTTTTTTATTTATAATTTTGTGTTTTCTTAAAAAAAAATATTTTAATTAATATTACTGTCTTGGCTGCTAAATTACTGTCTCCAGCAGTTATTTAATTGTCAGATACAGTAATTTAACTGTTAATTGACCTTTTTTTTTCCTTCAAAAAATATTTTAATTAATATTACTGTCTTGACTGCTAAATTACTGTATCCATCAGTCATGTAACTGTCGGATAGAGTAATTTAACTCTTTATTGATTTTTTTTCCTTAAAATAAATATTTTAATTAATATTACTGTCTTGGCTACTAAATTACTGTTTCCAGCAGCAATTTAACTGTCGGAGAAAGTAATTTAACTATTAATTGACTTTTTTTTTCTAAAAATAAATATTTTAATTAATATTACTGTCTTGACTGCTAAATTACTGTTTCCAACATTTATTAACTGTTGGAGACAGTAATTTAACTGTTACCTGACTTTTCTTTTTTAATTTTATTTTTTCTTAAATAAATATTTTAATTAATAGTACTGTCTTGACTGCTAAGTTACTGTATCCAACAGTAATTTAACTGTCTGATACAATAATATTACTGTATTAATTAATTTTATCGTGTTGGCATGCAATTTTGTTGTCTTCAACTGTAATATTACTGTCTCTGACCGTAATATTACTGTCTCATTCAATAATATTACTGTTCGGGACAGTAATACTAATAATATTACTATTCGGGAAAATAATATTAATAATATTACTGTCTCATTCAATAATATTACTGTTCGGGACAGTAATACTAATAATATTACTATTCGGGAAAATAATATTACTAATATTACTATCCCAAACAGTAATATTACTATTTGAGACAGTAATTTAGCAGTCAAGACAGTAATATTAATTAAAATAATGTTTTATAAGAAAAAAACAAAATTTCAAAAATAAAAAGAAAAAGTCAACGCCGGAGATCGGCGTTTGACCGCCCAGAAAAAAAAAATTCAGAAAAAAAAAGTTAAAAAAAAAAAAAAAATCAACGCCGGTATCTGGCCAGAAAAAAAATTATTTTCTAAAAAGAAAAAAAAATTTCAAAAAATTATTAAAATGGAAGTTAATGTGATATTTTTTTTTAAATCCGGGGTCAATATGTAATATTGAGGAAGTTAAAGTATAATGGATGTAATTGAGAAAAAATATATTATGGAGGGCATTTTAGACTAAAGACATGGGATGGTTTTATTTGAAAAACTGTTTTTTTTTTGACCAAAGTGCATTTAAGTCCATTGTGATGTCCATTTTTGCCATTTTCCATTCGTTATTATCTTATAAACTTAAATATTTTCGATTTTATAATAAAAAATAATGTAGCATCTATAATTTTTTCGTACTCATTTTTGTCTTTTAATTTTTCTCATATTTGTTTTATGTTTACTACTTGTGTTGAACTCTCTAATCATAGTTTCCATCTAATTGATATCATTCTAAAGAAAATAATATATAAAGTATTTTAGAAAATAAAATATAAAGTATAATAAGAATCAGATTGAAAATTAAATAATATTTTACTTCATACTTTTTTTCCAATTATTTATTCGAAAATCTTTATATTGATATTTAACATTTAGATTTAATTATGCATCTTAGTTTTTTTTAGTGATATAACCCCAAAATTGATATCAGTACATTTTTATTGTATTTTCATGATATACTTTTTTTTAGATGGATTTCTTGGTATACCCCAAAACGTACTTTACGCCATTCTTCTTCTTCTTTTTCTTCGTACCTCCCCTTAATTTCCAAGCTCGCTTCTTCCAAATCTCGAAAGAAAAACGACTGCGTGCGAGTTGATCTTCGTTTCCACTTTCTCTCTCCATCAGAATCTTCAACATATACCCGACAAATTCCACCTCCCATCCCTCGTGGTAGGTACCGATGTTCCTCGGACGACAAATACTAAACGCACCATTTACGAGAGTCGAAAAATAAGATAAAGGGAACCCAAACTTCAAGGTCTCCACCAAAACCGGCTTGTCAGTACAGACAAAGTCGTGTACGGGATTAATGTTTTCTTGAACTATGTCATCGTCCTCCTCTTCTTCGTATTCGGGGTATTGTTTATATATACTCAGACAAATTTTCGATCGGCTTAACGACTTGAGCAGTTCATTCAGTTTGAGGAACCACAAATTAAAGACGAAACATTGTTCGTAGTAGGGATGCCAATAACATACGCTATACGTATCTCTGATTTCCACTCGTTGGAATTCGTTGCAAACGAGACTGACGGGACAAAGTCTCCTTGGTATTCAAAATAGAGTATGTTCGGGGCATCGATAAGTATCCGGGATTCTTTTAGTCCATCACAATCCGAAAGAGTCAAACTTTTGAGCCTCGGGAATTTACTAAACGACAAGTTGTCCAACGACGAATTCACACCACGCAGATATAAATCTTTTAGATTACGAAAATCCGCTCCTCTGCGGAACGTAATATTAGCGGCACTAATTTTGACGGTTTCGAGAGATAAGGGATCGATTTCGATGCTACAAAGTGGATCTCCACCATTAAATACGGTAAACGTGAAGTCCTTGAGATTGCGAAGATCATTCATTTTAATTGTTCTTAGCCCTATATTGAATCCGTTGACGCACAAGGTTTCAATCAGAGGGCAGCCTGCGATTATCTTTCCAACAATACTATCGTCAATGGACACACCTACGAGATGAAGCGATCTTAGATGCTTGCAGAGTGCTATCTTTTCAACGGCCTTTACGTACAAATGTTCCACACGCAAATGTTTGAGCGATTCGGCTTCGAAAACTACAGAGGGGAGATCGAGTGCACCGTAGCCCGAAAGAATGGAAAGACGAGACTCCTTTACGCCCATAGTTGTGAGACGTGGCATCCATTTATTGAGAAACGGAACCGATTCGTGATCCCAATAGTGTAGCGGTATATAGGGGTGGAATTCATCAAAGCACAATGATGATGCTAAAATATAGCTCACCTAGGGTGGTGTAGAAAATGAACTGGGAGAGCAAAGCAGATCAGTAGCTTGACAACTTGATGATCCTGAGGTACCTGCGATCATAGAACACATGAACTAAGCCGGGGGTTGATCCGGCGGAAACCCCTCCGACGCTCAAGTCAGACGTGCTGATCATAGAAATAGTCCAGAGAATACGCGTTTTTGTATTGCTCAGTTAATAGGACGTACCTTAATAAAATGAGTAAAACCTCTATTTATATGTCGTTTATTGGGTTGGGTTTGCTTTGTTGGGCCCAAGCCTTACTTGAAGGTGTTTGGGCCTCGGTGATATTGGTCTTCGATATTGGGCTCGTAGCCCAGTAGGTAAAGAAATTGTAGGCCCATTGGGTTGGCCCAATTAGGCATATCACACAACTTTTGATCACAATATTGTTGCAAAGTATTGTCCACACGGGTTATGAATTCATGTATGTCACCTCTGAAGGTGGGCCTCTGAAAAATCGAGATTGGTGCGAGTGCGCCACGTGTAACGCCATGATTTGGACAAGACAGATGTTCGGACAGCCTCTTATTGGGACAGGAAATACAGTATTCTCCGCAAGATGTCTCGTGGCAAATCGGATATTCTGTCCATGGAGTTTGGCTGAATATTCAAGATTTTTCACCCACTCTAATCAAACCCTAAACGTATTTTTCAGCTTAATAAACTCATAGTTAGAGGGTGTTTGGCTAAGCTTATAAGATGTTAAAAGGAGCTTATAAGATGTTTTAGAGCTTATAAGCTCTTCCAAAGTGTTTGGTAAATTTTTAAAAAAAGATCTTAATTTTTTTTAAATAAGCTGTTGGAGACCAAATAAGATCTTTTTCAATAAGTACATCTACCCCACCTTTTAATTTAAGATCTTATAATGAGTAAAAATAGGAAATAAACTCATTATCCAAACACTCTAAAAATTAATCCTAAAAATAATATGTAACAACTTATCAGCTCTAAAAACATCTTATCATACGTAAGAGCTTATCAGCTGTTTAAAATACCAAACACCCTCTTAGTATTCCTTTTTTTTTTCTTTTTTCTTTTTTCTTCTTTCTCGTTTTTTTTTTCTTTTTTCTTTTTTCTCGTTTTTTTTCTTTTTTATTTTTTTTCTTTTTTTTTCTTCTTCTTGAGAGGAAAGTTAGTATTCGTTTTTTTTTTCTTTTTTCTTTTTTCTTTTTTTTTTTCGTCTTCTTGAGAGGAAAGTTAGTATTCGTATGGCAATTGATTTTCTTTATCCGCAGACCTATTTAGGTTAGTATTAGTATTTTCCTTCTAATAAGTTATGAATACTAGGGTTAACACTAAAAAAAATTCCCTAAACTTTAGACATTTTGCACTTTACCATTTAAATAGAAAAAAGTTATACGAGCACACATGAACTTGTTCAATTGTTACACCAACGACTAAAAGTTTCCAGTTATAACAAAAATTATGCTTGAATTGCACACGTGCAACTCACGTGTGAAAATAGAGGGGTGATTTCGTCCAAAGTTTAGGGGATTTTTTGCTGTTAACTCTAAATACTATTTTTATCTTATTTCAATTTTATTTTTTTGCCGTGTGTCTATAGAGTTACTTGAAACTCTTCACAGAAAATAGAACCCGAAACCCGAAAATAAAAAACCGAATCCCGAAATCCGAAAACCTAAAATCTGGAAACCCAAAAATCAAAAACCGAATCCCGAAATCCGAAAACCCGAAAACCCGAAATCCAAAATTTGAAAACCCGAAATACGAAAACCCGAAACCGAAACCCGAAAACCCAAAACACAAAAATTTGAATCCAAAACGAAAACTCGAAAAATGGTTTTTTACTACGATTATTAACTGTAGCAATATACGGGCGTGACAAAAGTTCTGCTACGGTAAATGGCCGTACCAAATATTTTTTTGCTAAGGTAAAATTGTTCCGTAGTAAAAAATACATTTTATTACGGTATTTTACCGTAGCAAAAATTTTCGTAGTAATAAGCAAATTTTCTACTAGTGATATTAGAGAAAGCGGATGAAGTGTTGATTGATTTGGGATTCGTTAAGTAAATGCTAATAGTGATAGTAAGAGTAAATCTTCTTTCTGCACTTCCCCAACTTTCTTTCAGTTTTCCTATTTCCATTTTTTTTTACCGGAGACTACAACAACTCTCAGTATCTCCAGCAACATTATAACGCTAAAACCCAAAAAATTGCTTCATGTTCAAAGCTCGCATAATAGTTTTTTGCTTGAATGAAAAAAAATGAAGAATAGAGAGACGAGGCGAAAAAGTGTTTCTCATGTTTCAACCGATAGTTATATGATGATTGATGACTAGCGATCAACTGCAAGATTTAAAGCCGAAAAATTGCTTCATGTGTTTCAGCTCCATCTTCAGGATTAACTGCATTCAAATATAAAACACGAATTTCCATTAGCCGCATGCATGTACATATTAACAACCTAAATGCCACAGATCCATCAAACGAACGAGAGAAATATGAAGAACAACTTGCCAAACCGTAAAACAGAGGAGAAAACTAACACAAAAAACAATTACAAAAAGCCAATTATATATGATAAGCACCTAAATGCAGTGTGTAATGCCAGTAAGGACAAACATATCAAGCTATACTCGTTTAACTGAACTAAATCATACTAAGGGCCCGTTTGGCTAAGCTTATTTTAAACAGCTGATAAGCTCTTACGCCTGAGAAGATATTTTAACAGCTGATAAGCTCTTAAACATCTTATAAGCTATTTTTAACATCTTATAAGATTAGCCAAACACCCTTCTTAAGACATGAAGTGACAAGAAACATCTTATTATACAAAATACAGAAACCATGGAAGGCCAAGTAAGTGAAGATAGACAGAAGAAACGTCTTGAAATAATAAAATCCGAACACATATATGCAACAACTAGTAAGTGACACGTGCGTTTGCACGATTCATGTGGTTTCAGTAAATTATTTTTTTAATAATTTATTTGATTAAGACTAGAATTAAAAGTTGTAATATGACAAGTATTTAATGCAAAATAATAGACAAGATTGAAACACATTTAAAGATATGCAGTTAAATCTCTATAAATTAATACAGTCGGGACTAGAGAAATTCTATTAATTTAGCAAATTATTAAATTATCGAGTTAATAATTTAATACGTTTTCACCGAGTCGGGACCGAGAGAAACTATTATTTAATCGAGGTTATTAATTTATCGAGGTTCTACAGTATGCATGATAATTTTACGAGATTTAGAGGACTCACATAGTTTCTCTCCATTTCAGTACGAAGCGACAGTTATTTTTTTCAATGTTTAGAAGATATTCGGACAAAGGTGCTCGATGCCATTCGTCTTCGTCTGGGTAGTTCCCTCTCTTTCTCTTAATCTCCAAGCTTGCTTCTTCCAAATCTCGTAAGAACAACCGTGAGGGCTCATCATCTTCGTTTCCACTCTCTCTCTCCATAAGAATCTTCCACATATACCCGACAAATTTTACCTCGCGTCCCCTCCAAATATACGCATCGTAGTCTACCTCCCATCCCTTGAGGCGGTTACCGATGTTTCCCGGACGACAAATACTAAATACACCATTTACAAGAGTCGGGAAATGAGATAAAGGACAAACCAAGTTGAACGTCTCCACCAAAACAGGTTTGTCGTGTACCGGTGGCCGATTAACGTTTTCTTGAATTACGTCATCTTTGCAATAGGGATGTTTATATATGCTCAGAGAAATTTTTGATTGGCTTAACGACTTGAGCAGTTCACTTAGCTTGAGGAACCACAAAGAAGAACCGTCGTTTTTATGTTGTAAGTGTATCTCCGACTTCCACTCCCTCGAATTTGTTACAATAGAGACTGATGGGACAAAGTCCCCTTCGTATTCAAAATAGAGTACGTTCGGGGCATCGATAAATATCCGGGATTCTTTCAGTCCATCACAATTCGAAAGAGTCAACCTTTTGAGACTCGGTAATTTACTAAACGACAAGTTGTCCAATGACGATTTCACACCACACATATATAAATCTTTGAGATTACGAAAATCCGCTCCTCTGCGGAACGTAATATTAGCGGCACTAATCTTGATGGTTTCGAGAGATAAGGGATCGATTTCGATGCTACAAAGTTGATCTCCACCACCAAATACAACTTCGATAAACGTGAAATCCTTGAGATTGCGAAGATCACTCATCTTAATTGTTCTTAGCCCTATATTTGTTCCGTCGATACACAGGGTTTCAATCAAAGGGCAGCCCGAGATTATCGTTTGAAAAATACGGTCGTCAACGGACACATTTACGAGATGAAGTGATCTTAGATGCTTGCAGAGTGCTATCTTTTCAGCCTTTTCGTCGAATACAAATCTTTCCACGCGCAAATGTTTGAGTGATTCGGCGGCTTCAAAAACTACGGATGGCAAATCAAGACACCCCGGATCGTACGGCACGGAACGAATAGAGAGAAAAAACTCCTTTACACCCATAGATGTGAGCAATGGGATCCATTTTACGAGAAGCGAAACAGATTTACAATGGGCCCCACAGTGCAGCGGTATAGAGAGGCGAAACTCCTCTAACCGCAGCGTCTGATCGCGGTACAGCTGTAAAGTCTTGTCGACAACGGATATAAATTCTCGTGTCGTGTCTATTAATGTGGGGTCTGAAAAATCAAGATCAAGATTGGGGCGCGTGCGCCAAATAGTACGCCATGATTTCGACAAGACAGATGTTCGGATAGATTCCTTTTGGGAGAGGAAATAAAGTATTCTCTGCAAGATGTCTTTCGGCAATTCGGATATCCTGTCCATGGAGTTTGGCTGAATATTCAATAGACCTAAAACAATTTTGCAGCAGTGAAATCTTTCAACCTAATGAATTTGTCGGCGCAAGTAAAAACAAGAAGAAAAAAAAAACCCTATCGTAGTCATAATGAATTAACAAATTACACGTGAAAAAAAGGTGTAAATGTACTTTACCCCCTAGAAATTTTAAATGTTTGCACTTTAGTACCTATAAATTCAAAAAAGAGATTTTTTTCCCTTCAAAATTTTGTTCCACTTGAACTTTGCCCAAATTACTATTTCCTGCTTGTCTTTTTGTCGGAATTGCCATGAATCCGTCCAATTGAAAGGTAACAGCGTTAATTGATGGATGGATCACCGTAATAGTTTCTAGGTGAAGAATTTTTTTTTTTCTTCTGAAGATTTGCACAATTTGGGACTATAATACGCACCAACTAGTTTTTGGAAAAAAATGTCTATTTTTGTTTTTTTTATGAAATTAGCGAAATGGGTTGTGTTTTCGTATATTAGAAAATATAAGGATATTAGGATTTGGATGGGAATAATGAAGCACTATCAGGCCTG
>NW_012192958.1:0-10114 GCF_000504015.1 Erythranthe guttata
AAGCATGCACAAAAGTACTCACGCAAAAGTGCATTCGGAAAAAGGATCGTGAAAACTCAAACTACAATCCTAGAACATTAATACAAATTAACAAACATGCACAAACACACTCGCTCAAATGGACATGCACAAACGTACATGTAGAAAAATATGCGCAAAAGTGCATTCGCAACAACGTTCTTAAAAACATTACAACACTAGGACTTTAATACGCATAACCAAACAACAGCAAAAACACTAGATACAAAAGATACACTGGAGTGTAGAAATAACACTCTACGTTTACGTTTACGTGGATTGTTTTTTTAGATTAATTTATATTTCTGTTTTAATTGGTGGATTTAGTATCTTATAGGTACAAATCGAAAATTAGGTGTCCATGAAGCAAAAATGATCAAAGAGTAAGAAAAGAGTTGCAATTAGGAAAATGAAATCAAATTAGAACAGAAGATCCCTCAACATCTTTGGTAGTTTCCACGAAGTCGAGAATAACGTTCCCATCCAAACTCCAAAATCAACTGGTTCTGGCAGCATTTGAAAGCTATCTCAGCTGGCTACAATTCCTGTCTAACGTCAAATTTCCAAATCCGGACTCGAACATGGTCAAAATTGGATTCCAAAAGCGATCACGAAAATACCTACTACAGTTCGAGGACATGAATGCGCATCAAGAAACATGTACAAAAAAACTTGCTAGAAAAGATAAGCACATAAGTAACAGTACAAAAGAATGCATAAAAGTACTCACGCAAAAGTGCATTCGCAAAACGGATCATGAAAACACAAACTACATGTTGGGTTTCGGGCACGTGTACGCAGCGGAAAACAAAAATTTTATGCGATTTAAACAACTTTAAAACACATAAACACATGCCCAATGATTATAAATCAATTAATTGCGTACCTTTGCGCTTCCAGCGAAATTAAAAACAACATACATTGCGTACCTTTGCGCTTCCAGCGAAATTAAAACAACAACATGCTTGATTACTTAATCGAAATTAAATCAATTAGCACGCTCGTGTTTAAATCAAATAATCATGCTCGCAATAATAAAACCAATTTCATGTAGTCACATAAAATCATACAAGTTTCTTATCAAAACGAACATGCATATATTAATTTAAACATAACCGAATCGAATGACAATAGATTCGAAACATTACCTCTTGAAGCGTGAGGTAGGCGCACTAAGCAAAGCTAGATTGCCACGGAAACCAATCCGTGCAATCCGGGGCAGCAACGGCGATGATCCGAGCTACGGCGGTGCATGTGATTCACGCGCAGAGAAGATGGCTAGCTGCTCTTCCCACTCCTATTGATCCAACCTGTTTGCTGATCTGAAATTACAGCCTTGCTCCGACTTCAGTTTCTCCATGCGTATTTACTGGATGAACAATTCCTTCTGGACGATGGTGGACTTATGAGTTGTGAAGCTTCTGCCAAAATTTCACGTCCATCGGATGACCGGTTGATTTATGGCGAATTTTCTCGCTGGGCAGCGCAGAAAATCCGAGAGCAGTTTTTCGGAATTGCCTTCTCGCATCTTCGATTCTTCGATCTTCCTCCTCTTGGATTTCACCTCGTATACTTCGATCTACTAAACACGTGGCACTAGACACGTAATAGTCAGAATAACGGAAGAAAAGAAAGAAGGAAAGGAATACCGAAAGAGATCGGCCAACGGGTGGCCGATTCCGGCGAATTTCCGGCGACGGCGCGGTGGTGGTGGCCGTGGGAGAGAGTGGCTGATCGAGAGAGGCAGCGGCTAGGGTTATGAACGTGTGTTCTCTTAGTTGTGTGTGTGCAAGACCTATAAATCAAGTATTTATATGTCTTGCATAAAACCCTAACGGGCTTAAGTTGGACCGGGCCCAACAGCTTAAGTTCGTAAGTTCTTTTACTTCCTCATCTCTCTCAATTCGATGATCGGAAAACTGTAACGATTACATTTTCGGAATCATTATAATGTCCTCGTCATTACGAGTGCCAACTCTCGATTTCCAACTTTCCAAAAGTGGAAACCCTAATTCAGTGCACTTTCTAAATTTGGAAACTTCCCGATTTAGAAGGTTCACTAATACGTTCGCCTATTCTTTTCCTTTTCTTATTCTCATTCATAATTCCAAATTACGAATGTTGGACCCAATCATATTGACTTCCAATCATGCAAAGATAAACACATTTTACCTTTGACCGTTTATTCAAAGATCCCATGTGCACGAGCAGTGTGACCCTCGATGGTTCAGGTGTAAGCTAGCCGTGGGCCCACAACCCTTTGTGGTCAAAACTCGTCCCCTTAGAGTTACGATTAAGATGAAACTCGTTTCACCTTAATCACCCAACGAATCAAGATTGGCGTCTAGCAACTACGCGTCATGATTCCCTAGATACAAATGAAGTGCCTGCAAGAACCTTCAGATATAGTTAACGTACAGTACGGTCCCTTCGATTCATATGTCCCGATCGAACTAGAGGCATTGGTTCATCGAGACCTCTTTATATGTTCGATGACGGTGCGATCGTTCTAAGTGTTGTAATCGTCACGTGCATGACTTAGAGAATCGAATTCTCTAATCATCACTTAGTCAGCTCTGGCCAGAGACTTAGAATGATTACAAACTTTCAGAACACACATGACATCCAAGACTATTCTAGCTATCGAATCCCCGACTACAATGCACAGACCTCCCACTAGATTTCGGACTGCACGAACACTGGCCCTTGGGATGGTCCTCGGTGGAACTCAGGGACAGGTCACGATACAGCTGGTCCTCTAGTGAAGTCACGGTGATGTCTAGGTCATAAGGACTAATGGTGTACAACTATACCATAGATATCTCTACTCGATTATTGGGAACCACTTAGAGATTTCTAGGGTGAGGGAGTTCAGTTAACTCGTCAACTTACGAGCACCCACTTATGCATGCCGATATCACAATACCGTTTACTGATGAGATGCAGTACACATACACTAAGTGCTAGTCTTAATGGGAAAGGCCGATATCCTCATTAGTGGCGTAACCCTTCGACTAGGAACACGTTTAACAGTTATAATACTTAAGTAAATATCTCACGATCCTAACGATCAATTACTAGTACTTGTAATAACTGTAAGGACTATATCTATGCTTGTGACAAAGGGACAAAGATATAGAATGCCAAGGTGTTTTATCATTAATACGAATAAAGGTTCGTTTATTACAATAATAAATACGAAAGACCACAGCCACAGGTTGGCTTGTTGGTCACCTACTCTAACACTACAATCCTAGGACATTAATACAAATCAACAAACATGCACAAACACACTCGCTCAACTGGACATGCACAAACGTTCATGTAAAAAAAAATGCGCAATAGTGCATTCGCAACAACGTTCTTAAAAAACCGAACTACAACACTAGGAATTTAATATGCATAAACAAACAACAGCAAAAACACTAGATACAAAAGATACAGTGGAGTGTAGAAATAACACTCAACGTTTACGTTTACGTGGAATTTTTTCGGATTAATTTATATTTCTGTTTTAATTGGTGGATTTAGTATCTTATAGGTACAAGTCGATAATTAGGTGTCCATGAAGAAGTTTGTTGGCCCTAGCTTCTCTCCTTGGGGCACTCCCGTCCTCTTCGTCAAAAAGAAAGCGGAACCTTTTCGACCAACTCCAAGGCTCCACAGTGTACTGAAAGTTCGATCTCCATTTCGGATATCACCAATTGAAAATCAAGAAGGAAGATATCCCAAAATCCGCTTTCCAAACTCGTTCCGGCCATTACGAGTTTGTAGTAATGTCGTTCGATCTAACCAACGCCCTAGCCGCTTTCATGGATCTAATGAACCGAATCTTCCGGAAGTACCTCGACCAATTTGTAATAGTCTTCATCGATGACATCTTAATCTACTCTCGGAATGACGAAGAACACGAAGGACATTTGAGAATCGTGCTCGAAACCATCCGAGAAAACAAACTTTACTCAAAGCTCTCCAAATGTGAATTTTGGTTACGCCAAGTCCACATCCTTGGGCACGTGATCTCAAAAGAAGGAATATCGGTTGATCCAAGGAAGATCGAAGCCGTTTGCAATTGGCCGACTCACCGAAATGTTGGAGAAATTCGAAGCTTCCTCGGTCTCGCGGGTTACTATCGACGATTTGTTCCGAACATCTCCAAAATCGCTTCTCCACTCACTCGATTGACCCGAAAAGATGCCAAGTACCAATGGACTGCCAAATGTGAGTCTAGCTTCCAAGAGAGAGAGAGTCGATTAACTTCCGCCCCGATTCTCGCCTTACCCGAGAAAACCGGAAACTACGTAGTCTATAGCGATGCTTCCAAGCACGGACTCGGAGCCGTCCTAATGCAAAATGGAAACGTAATTGCCTATGCCTCTCCTCAATTGAAAGTTTACGAGAAGAATTACCCGACGCACGACTTGGAACTTGTCGCCGTTGTTTTCGCCCTCAAAATTTGGAGGCACTATCTCTTCGGAGAGAAGTGTTCGATCTTCACCAATCACAAAAGCCTAAAGTACTTCTTAACCCAAAAGGAACTTAACATGAGACAAAGACGATGGCTCGAATTGGTCAAAGATTACGATTGCGAAATACTTTACCACCCCGGTAAAGCTAATGTCGTGGCTGATGCTCTTAGCCAGAAGTCCATGTGCGCTTTGATCATTGAACCGCCACTCGAGTCGACTATCAAATCAACCCAACTCCTTGATGATCAACTTCTAAAAATCCGAGAAAGCTAATCAACTGGTCGAAATCCCAATTTCTCGATCTCCGATGGCGAAATCTTAAAATTCCAAGGAAGAATTTGCGTTCCAGCAAACAAAGAGATGAAAGAAATAATTCTCGGCGAAGCTCACAAAACCCCCTACTTTTGCCACCCCGGTGAAACAAAAATGTACCAAGACTTGAAGAAATTATATTGGTGGCCCAGAATGAAGAAAGACATAGCCAATTTCGTGTCTGAATGCCTAGTTTGTCAACAAGACAAGACGGAACACCAACGGCCCAACAGACTTCTACAGCCCAACCTCATACCGGAATGGAAGTGGGAAAGGGTAACCATGGATTTCGTTCAAGGATTTCCGAAAACTCAGAAAGGTTCCGACTCAATATGGATGATAATTGATCGGCTAACCAAATCCGCTCACTTTCTACCGGTCAAGACTACCTTTAGTCTCGAAAACCTAGCCGAACTTTACATCCGAGAAATTGTTCGACTCCACGGGATTCCTATATCAATTATTTCAGATTGAGACCCCAGATTCACTTCAAAATCTTGGAAGAGCTTGCACGAAGCAATGGGGACCCCTCTAGCCTTTAGTACGGCATACCATCCCCAAACCGACGGTTAATCCGAGAGAAGGATCAAACCTCTCGAAGATATGCTCCGAGCATGCATAATGGATTTATGTAGCAATTGGGAAACCCGGCTACCGCTCATCGAATTCTCGTACAATAATAGCTACCAATCGTTGATTGAAATGGCGCCATACGAAGCATTATACAGAAGAAAGTGCCGATCTCCAATCCATTGGGACGAAGTCGGCGAGCGAAAATTATTGGGCCCCGAACTAGTCCAACACACAGTCGACATAATCAAAAACATCCGAGAGAAAATGAAATCTGCCCAAGATCGCCAACAAAAATACGCAAATAAAAGGAGACGAGACTTAGAATTCAATGTTGGCGACCACGTCTTTCTAAAAGTCGCTCCACTCAAAGGAATTATGCGATTCGGAAAACGAGGGAAGCTAAGCCCTCTATATATTGGACCTTTCGAAATTCTCAATCGAATCGGTACACAAGCCTATCGCCTTGTCCTACCACCACATCTATCTCGAATACACAATGTCTTTCACGTATCCATGCTCAAAAAATATCTCCCTAACCCCGACCACATCCTTGAATTCGAACCTATAGTCGGTACCCAGACATAATAAAGAAAGGTACAAATTTCGGGGACAAAATTTCTTTAAGGAGGGGAGGTTGTAACACCCCGCGTCTCCGATAATTTAATTTTTCATTAATTTGCATCTATTTAGTTAACGTGATTTTATCTCTTATGTGCGTTTATTAGTTTAAGATTTTATTTATGTGATAACCGGTGAAGTTTCATATAGAATGCATTAATCCGAAATAATTTTGGACTAATTTAAATTGATCATCTTAGTTAATTATTAATCTAGAAATTAATTATACTTCTTTATTTGATAGAACTTATTTGTTTGGAGAACTTTAAATCACATATTTTCCTAAGTAAAAATAGAAAATTCCTCCTATTCATCCCACAATTTTGACCAAGGTAAAACACAAGACCAAATTTTTCCTTTAGTACAACCCTTCTCTAGGTGAGCCCATATACATTAAGATTTTCCTTTTGAATTTATTTTTTTAATAATTAAATGAAATTGCAAAAAAGTCCCTCTAGATAAATATATGTGTGTGATTTGAGATGGCATATATACATATATACATATCATAAATATATGTTTGTTTGCCTATGTGTATTTGGTATTTCTTCGGAATTCTCATTGAGTCCAAAAGACTCATATAGGTGTTGAAATGCTTGTAGGTACTTTCAATCCCGAGAACGAGTCGTAAAGTTGGAGTCGAGTTCGAGAATCGAAGGATGTGTTCATATGGAAGGCGTGTGGATCTTGTGTTCTCTTAATCTAGTCATGTGGATTCACTTATTTATAGTTTAATTTTAAAGACTTTCGATACCGTCTTAGGTATCTGTTATCGTACTCTTCTGACCCCTCGGGGGATCTTATTAGTAAAAACATTGCATTTAATAATAATTAGGATTTTGATTTCCCCTTTTTGCCAAACTTCTATATAATGCTTATCGGTTACTTATATGTTGTGTTCTGCCCTATTGTTCGATAATCAGTATTAAATATACTTTCTATTTAGAATTGCATGTAAATTTACAGAGTCATAGGACTTGTTGTTAGGGTTATTTTGGTAGGTATTTTGCATCATTTGGATAAGTCACGAATTTATTATGAATTAATTTCCGTAACTGTGCACGTGTTGAGTCATTTTAGGAAGTTGTTCTTAGTCAAATGAATCCATTTAACTTGGAGCGCGATCCTAACTCACTTATCTAATTAAGTATAAAATTTTGTAGTGTTTAGAATAGTAGGGAATTAATAAATAATTTTCAAAGTTCCCTCCCCTATTCTGGGTTTTCAAACTGTACAGTTGCGTGTGTTTAATTATTTCTCTCAAATGGCTAATGTTGTTTTCAAACTGTTTTAAAGGAGTGATTAAGACCCATATTAGAGTATGTGGTTAAATTTTAAAAGTCTTTTCACGAAGGGTATAAGAGAAAACAACTTTCGAAGTTTATATATCCATCTAATGTGTCCGAAATTCCTAATCTTTACTCTTGATAATTTAAATAATGTAGTCATGCATGCATCTTTTGTGATAGTTGGTTAAGTGTATATGATATGGTAATATGTGGATACTCTTCCTCTGATTTTCAAAGAAAAATTTACGCGTGACTTTTTATTTGTAGAAGGTGATTTTTAAAACGAGCATTCCACACTCATTATTTTCTAAAAGTCTTCCGCAAACATATTCTAAATTAGTAAGTAAGTATAATTAGAAAAGGGGTGTCACATTAGGTGTCCATGAAACAAAAATGATCAAAGAGTAAGAAAAGAGTTGCAATTAGGAAAATAAAATCAAATTAGAAGAGAGGATCCCTCAACATCTTTAGTAGTGTCCACGAATTTGAGCATAACTATCTCATCCAAACTCCAAATCAACTGGTTCCGGCGACATTAGATAGCTATTTTAGCTGGCTACAATTCCTGTCTAACGTCAAATTTCCAAATTCGGACTCGAACATGGTCAAAATTGGATTTCAAAAGCGATCATGAAAATACGTGCTGCAGTTCGAGGACATGAATGCGCATCAAGAAACGTGCACTAGAACACTCGCTAGAAAGATACGCACCTAAGTAACAGTACAAAAGCATGCACAAAAGTACTCACGCAAAAGTGCATTCGCAAAAAGGATGAAGAAAACACAAACTACAATCCTAGGACATTAATACAAAGCAACAAACATGCACAAACACACTCGCTCAAATGGACATGCTCAAATGTACATGTAAAAAAACATGCGCAAAAGTGAATTTACAATAACGTTCTAAAAAACACGAACTACAACACTTGGACTTTCTTATGCATCAACAAACAACAGTAAAAACACTAGACAAAAAAGATACAGTTTAGTGTAGAAATAACACTCTACGTTTAAGTGGATTATTTTTTGGATTAATTTATATCACTGTATTAATTGGTGGATTTGGTATCTTATAGGTACAAATCGAAAATTAGATGTCAGGATGCAAAAATGATCAAAGAGTAAGAAAAGAGTTGCAATTAGGAAAATAAAATCAAATTTGAAGAGAGGATCTCACAACATCTTTGGTAGTGTCCACGATGTCGAGCATAACTTTCTCATCCGGACTCCAAATAAACTGGTTTCGGCGGCATTAGAAACCTATTTTAGCTGGCTACAATTACTATCCAACGGCACATTTCCAAATTCGGACTCGAACATAGTCAAAATTGGATACCAAAAGCGATCATGAAAATACGTGCTACAGTTCGAGGACATGAATGCACATCAAGAAAGATGCACAAAAACACTCGCTAGAAAAGATACAGACATAAGTAAGAGTAAAAAAGCATCCACAAAAGTACTCACGCAAAAGTGCATTAGCAAAAAGGATCATGAAAACACAAACTACAATCCTAGGACATTAATACAAATCAACAAACATGCACAAACACACTCGTTCAAATGGACATGCACATACTTACATGTAAAAAACATGCGCAACAGTGCGTTCGCAACAACGTTCTTAAAATTACGAACTACAACACTAGGAATTGAATACGCATTAACCAACAACAACAAAAACACTAGACAAAAAAGATACAGTTTAGTGTAGAAATAACACTCTACGTTTACGTTGAAGTGGAATCTTTTTTGGATTAATTTATATCAATGTTTTAATTGGTAAATTCGGTATCTTATAGGTACAAATCAAAAATTATGTGTCAGGAAGCAAAAATGATCAAATAGTAAGAAAAGAGTTGCAATTAAGAAAATAAAATAAAATTTGAAGAGAGGATCCCTAAACATCTTTGGTAGTGTCTAGAAGTCAAGCATGACTTTCTCATCCGGACTAAAATTATTTCAGCTGGCTAGAATTCATGTCCAACGGCAAATTTCCAAATTCGGACTCGAACATAGTCAAAATTGGACTCCAAATGCGATCATGAAAGTACATGCTATAGTTCGAGGACATGAATGCGCATCACGAAACGTGGCCAAAAACACTCACTAGAAAAGATACGGACGTAAGTAAGAGTACAAAAGCATCCACAAAGATACTCACGCAAAAGTGCATTACTAAAAAGGATCATGAAAACACAAACTACAATCCTAGGACATTAATACAAATCAACAAACATGCACAAACACACTCGCTCAAATGGACATGCACAAACGTACATGTAAAAAAACATGCGCAAAAGTGCTTTCGCAACAACGTTCTTAAAAACACAAACTACAATACTAGGACTTTCATACGCATCAACAAAAAACAGCAAAAACACTAGACAAAAAAGATACAGTTTCCTGTAGAAATAACACTCTACGTTCACGTTTAAGTGGATTTTATTTTGGAATAATTTATATCTCTGTTTTAATTGGTGGATTTGGTATCATATAGGTACAAATCGAAAATTAGGTGTGAAGAAGCAAAATATGATCAAAGAGTAAGAAAAGAGTTGCAATTAGGAAAATAAAATCAAATTTGAAGAGAGAATCCCTCAACATCTTTGGGCAGTGTCCACGAATTGGAGCATAACTTTCTCATCCGGACTCCAAATCAACTGGTTCCGGCGCATTAGAAAGCTATTTCAGCTGGCTACAATTCCTGTCCAACGGCAAATTTCCAAATCCGCACTCGAACATGGTCAAAATTGGATACCAAAAGACGATCATGAAACTACGTGCTACAGTTCGATGACATGAATGCGCATCATGAAACGGGCACAAAAA
>NW_012192959.1:0-10109 GCF_000504015.1 Erythranthe guttata
TTATTGGATATGTATTGATCAGGTCATGATTGTTCTGACACGATGTTATGAATCACATATTGCAGCTGCAGAAATAAATACAGAACCAAATAGATACTTGTTGATAGCAGCTAGTGGAGGCTTAAATCAACAAAGAACAGGGGTAATTACTAATTAACCCACCGTAATTAAATTAAATTAAATTAAATTTGCCGATCATCTTCTTAAGAGTAATTGTTCGATAAAACAGATAGTAGATGCCGTTGTTGCTGCCTATATCTTGAAAGCTACGTTAGTCGTGCCTAAGCTTGACCAAGAATCTTTCTGGAAGGATCCCAGGTTTATTTGCTAATCATCATTAGTGTATAAGTATATAAACCGTAATCAAGATCAAGATCATATCATGTTATTAAAATTCCTAAATTTCATTCAACTCATTTGAATTAATTTGCAGTAATTTCTCAGAGATATTTGATGTGGACTGGTTTATGACGTTCATGTCGAAAGATGTGAAGATTATAAAAGAGCTCCCTCAAAACGCAACGAAAGTATTAAGCACTCGTGTACCAAGGAAATGCAATCCGAAATGCTACGAGACTCGTGTTCTTCCCATCTTTAATAAGAAACATGTATGTGTTATGTTTCTGATTATATTATTTCTAACGGAGAATTAATCTGTACAAATATCATGTTATAGGATAATTTGAAAGAAATTAAATGAACTGCACGTTTTTCGTGATGCGCAGGCTGTTGAGCTTACAAAGTTCGATTACAGGCTGTCTAATTTGCTCGAAGACGATTTGCAGAAACTGCGATGCAGAGTTAACTACCATGGTTTGAGGTTTAATGATCCGATTCGTGATATGGGTCGTAAATTAGTCGAGAGAATGAGAATCAAAAGCAAGCATTTTATTGCACTTCATTTAAGGTTTCAACTTTTTATTTTGCTCAAAATTTGACAATCGATTCATGCGTAAAAGTTGATTCTTGTTTCTGAGAAAGAATAGTTTTATTGAAAAAAAAAAAAAAAAAACAGATACGAACCGGATATGCTGGCCTTTTCTGGATGCTACTATGGTGGAGGAGAGAAAGAAACGAAAGAACTAAGTGCAATACGTAAGAGGTGGAAAACTTTACACGTGAGTCGCACATAGTTACATACAAAAAAGTAACATGAAATCCCAATTTCTTGATTAACATATTTCTACTTGTCTGAATTGGGTTTTTTTTTTGTTTTTCAGACAAAGGATCCAGAGAGGGAAAGAAGGCACGGGAAATGCCCGTTGAGCCCCGAAGAAGTTGGGGTAATGCTGAGAGCATTGGGATTTGGGGAAGAAATTCATATATATGTAGCATCGGGTGAAATATATGGAGGTGAAGAAGCACTTGCACCACTTAAATCCCTTTTCCCAAATATCCATACTAAAGAGAGTATTGCCATTAAAGAAGAGCTAGCACAATTTTCGCCATATTCATCTCGTATGGCTGCATTGGACTTCATCGTTTGCGATGAAAGTGACGTTTTTGTCACCAATAACAACGGGAATATGGCCAAGATACTCTCTGGAAGAAGGTATGTATGTATTAATACATGCATGTTTAAGTACTAAATTGGGAAGATTTAAAATGTTGATATTGAGTACTAGTTGTGCTTGTTGTTATTAATATATTACAGGAGATACTTTGGTCACAAACCAACAATCCGACCGAACACAAAGAAACTACAAAAGTTGTTCCTTAACCGAGACAATACAACATGGGAAGAATTTTCATCACATGTGAGGGAATTCCAAACGGGGTTCATGGGTGAACCATTAACAAACGAGGTAAATAATACTAAGAAGGGCGAGTTTCACGAAAATCCTTGGTCTTGCATATGTGAAAATTCAGAAAGAAGAACAAGTAGAAGTAGTAGTCGTAGTAGTAAAGAAGATGTAGATATAAGTAATGATGAGGTGTTGTCTGAATACGAGACAGATTTATCAGAAACAGAATATCCAGATGATGAAAATGGAATTCTGCAGGGGAGATTCTAGTGTATATATATATACACACATACATATACATATACATGATTGGTTTACAATCTGCTCAAACTAACACATTCTTCATCATCGATCTGCTTAACAATTTTGTCGGTTTTTTGTATGATTGTTCTTTGTTTTTTCTTCCCGAATACGCCCTCAATGGTTGTTGCCAAATGAGAGTTGATTCTTTAAGGGCTTCAATATACCCCTAAGATTTTTGTTTGCTTCTGTGTAATTATTCAACTTGTCAAAGAGTTTGTAAGTGCCACTATTATTCTTGAATTGTTTGAATGTTTCTCAATTGCTATTTTCATTTTGTTATTGAAATGCCTATTGATGATAACATAACATACATACATATGAGAAAAAATGTAGTCCGAAATTTGTTTCTTGTTAGATTACAGACTATTGACAATTGAATAAAAGGTTTTTTCGTATTTAAATGCGTTATTAGGAAATTATTTATTGGTAGATTTACTGGACTGAAAATCAAATTTAACTATTGGATATTCATTTTGGGATTGTTCGTTAAGAGGTTGTATGTAACATAATTAATGGGGTGAATTTGGCATAATGGGCCAAATCCAATGAGTTGGACTGGATCCTTGAGGGATCAAGGCCCAGTCTAAAGCCCATGCGAATAGTCGATCATCTTTTCTTCCAAGATTTATCTTCGGTGAAAAAAAAGACGGTCTGTCGAGAAGAACTTGACCTCGGAGAATATTGTGCGATCGTTAATAAACCAAATTTGGACATATATTGTCATCCGATAAACTATGTACTTAAATCAAGTTAGTCGAGCTTGATTCATGTTCGGCTTGATTGATTATCAAATCTAAGTTAAATACAACTGGGAAAGATCAATAACAAATCAAATAAGTTTGAAAAAAAATCGTTGACTCGATTCCATTTGTTCGTTTGAAACCAAAAAATATTCACCATTTTGTATATTTATGTTATTGAGAATTTAATGAGAAACTATTTGAAACAAATGTGATCTAATTCATGACACAATATGATAAAGTAAAACCATGCAAATCTATTTTGTTATTTGTATGATTGTTTATTCAATTTATATTTACAAGAATTTTCATTTAAATATTTTATATAATTTTGTGAAAAAATGAGGGCCTGCGACGTGCGACCCAAACAGACCTTAACAAATCTGATAATTTGCACTAGGGCAAAAAAAGCGAGTCCCTTTTCCCAAGTTTCCCCACACTCTGTTTTTCCTTCTGCTCCACCAGAAAGTTATCACACTATCGAGCGTTATAAAACCCTAAACCCTAAATTCTTCAATCATTTTCTTAAAATTTATTTAAAACTACAATTTCTGTAATTTGTCATGGCCAGCAGAATGCTCGCCAGAAATTTATATCAATCTAAACACCTCTTTCTTCGCCATCAGCAATTGTTAGCATCTCAACAGGTCTGTGTTTCCTCAATTTTTTTCGTGTTACTTTTTTTGTGTTTTTGAATATTCTTTCATGTGTTGATTGTTTCTGTGTAGGTCACGGGTAGATGGCCGATGCCGCAATTAGTTTCGCCCAACAGTCAATTGTTTAGACGTGAATTCAGTGTGTTCAATGAGTTCTCCAAGAAGATGAAAGGTGAAGTCGACAGGTATTCTTTTGTATGTTCAACTCGGGATTTTTTGGTTCCGTTTGCTTTCGGTTGGTACTAGGATTAGTTTGTGATTTCCTTGTGCGAATGTTATGATTTTATGTTGGTTTTCCTTACATTCATTCACCATGATGGATTTGCGAAGATAATTCTTCGCGGTCAGTTACTTGAAGCCTGACTCCCCAAAAAAGGGATAAGAAAAAAAAATAATGAAGACATTCTTCTTTCTTATGTTTGATTTATCAATAGTTAAGTGGTTATATTTTTTTCCCTGTGTGTTTATAAATGCCGTTACCGTTGTGGACTTATGACTAGCTCTATCATAGTGAATCGTGGTCGATCTTTTCAATTGAATGCAGTGCACATTTTTTTCTGGTATGATCGCCTTAAAGCTTTCTTTGAGCTGAGAAATTTTAATGTTCTGAAAAGTGGTGTTAATTGTGGTAATGCTTAAGTACTGAACAGTAGCTAGAAATCGAAAGTTATTCTTCATGTTGAAGTTATCTCTTTTCGATCCTTGATTCTTATATGAAAACTTCTTTCTGGTGGATAATCTTTCAAATACATTTATTTTCAATGTATTTTCAAGACAACATCCTGACTAATTTGTATGCAGTAACGAGGAACTTAAACAATCCATTAAGCAAATCAAGGAGAAAGCGGAGGAATTGAAAGGAGTAAAAGAGGATCTTAAGATTAGGTATTATTTTCTCAATATTTCATTTGTAGAGCACTTACTTAATTATGGAGAGGCTGAGACATACTGTTGTATGTCAAAGCTGGCAGACACTTCCATTGGGGACTCTGAGATGCTGAAATCGCGAAATGCAGAACGAAGCAGACAACTGAGAAGCTGTACAAGCATGTAGATGGTGTGTGGACAGAGGCTGAGGCCCAGGCGAAGAAGGTATAAATCCTCTATTGGTCTGCAATGCATAGATGGTTTAAAAACATGTAATAATTTCTGTTAACTATTTCCTGGCAAATATTGTTTGTCCCAATTTCCTTGGGGCTTGGACTTGAGAAATCTAGATATTTCTATATACACTGGTAGAGTTCTTGTGCTCAAGAAGATGGAGGAATTGGATAGTTAGTTACTCTTCTTGGTGATGAGAGGGTGGCTGCAAAGTTGGGTATTTGAATGTACAATGCAAATAAACTAAGAGTATGAGAAAGTAACTGTTGTAGGTTCGGTTTTCTTTATTACTGAAGGTGACTCTTGGGTTTTATTTTCTTTCCTGAAGGTTTATGCTGGTGTGGAAGAAAAAATTTCGGCTGCTAAAGAGGAGGTTCGTAAAAGTTCTTTTCCAAGAGATAAAAGTAATGTGCTCTATTATTTCTATCGCAACATTGTTGACCGATGAATGTTAAGAACTCGTCAATTTGATTCAGGTCAAAGAAAGTTTTGGTATTAATCAAGAGTCTACTGGAAGGAATGGTACATCAGATAGTCATGGCACAAATGACAAAAATGAAAGCAAGTCTGCATTTGATGAAGAAAAGAAGCATGGGAAACAGCAATCTGAATCTAGTGATCATGCCCAAACACCATTTGACAAGCTCAAGTTTGGTGTTTCTTACATCTCTCCGAAGGTCTCGTTAGCATTCCAGAAATTGAAGGAAGCAAAACCCATTGACTTGGTGAAGAAGGGCTATGACATTGTGAAAGATGAATTAAAAGGTAATCCAAACAGGAAAAAACACCTTGAGTATGATAATTCTTCGGCTGCTCCCTCGCCAAACATTGAAAGAAGTACGCGCACTGATATCGTTATTTTACCTACAAAGCAGTCCCGATGGAGTAAGAAATGGGAGGCTTTGAAGAGTAAGGTAATATGCTTTTTGCATCCAATCTTTCTTCTCTTAGCTAATTGTAGTTTTTCTTCCCACCCTTGTACCTGATATTATTGTCTTGTGCCTCAGATGCAAGGAAATCCTATATTCAAACGTGTTAGTGGGTTTAGTGAGCCTGTCATTGAGAAGAGCCAAGAGGTATTTGGAATCTAAATTCTGTCTCGTAATTTACGTATGGCTGCTTTAAATGTCAAATTGAAATTTGAGCAGCTACTTTCCTGTGGCCAAAGCATCAAAATATGAATGTGGAAGCCCTCCTGTTCTCTTCCTATGGTTATATTTCCTCGCATACCAAAAAGAATAATATATGTTGGTGCACATTTGTTCTAACTTAAACAGCTCCATGCACTTTATGTTATTCATCCCCTATTGCATGTATAATATGTTATGAATGAACAGTGATTCTTCTCCTTGATATTGAATAGCCACTTATTTAGGTTACACACATCTCAGGGTGATTTCATCTTTCTTTTAAATCAATTCTGGGTTGCTGATACATGAATATGCTACAATGCTAATACTTGCAATAAAACGATGTCAGCTCCATCTTCCTAGTCATACTTTTTGTTATTGTACTTCCATGACATTTCTGTGTATTAGCCTTTTCTACCTGTACTTGCTGTTAGCTCTCACGGGCTAGTTAGGTTAGGAGGATCCTGATGTCCTTTCTCATATATTATTTATACTATTTTGGAAGAGAGACATTATTGCTTGAATTGTCTAGTCCATGTGAAGATAAGATAATTTTGTCATGGGTTTTATCTTTTTGTCTGGTCTGCAGATTGCAGAAGATATGCGGGAGAGATGGGAGACCAGTGATCATCCAGTTGTTCACAAAATTCAAGAGTATGTTGGTATCCTCTCTCTGTCTAATCGATATTACAATGCTAATAAATGGAGAATGCAAAAGTAATAATCCTCATTTACTATGTTACAGTATCAGTGAAACTGTCCTTGGAGAATCAGATGCTGCCATGTCATTTAAAGAAATTCGTCGCAGAGATCCGTAAGAATTACATGTCCTAATTTCATCCTTGTAAAACAGCGATGCTTCCAAAGTATTACATATTTGATATAAAATTTGGCTTGTGTAGGACCTTCTCTTTACCAGAATTTCTATCTGAGGTTCAAGAGGTGGTTAAACCAGTTCTCAATGCTTATTTCAAAGTAAGTCTTCAACTTTATTGTACTACGGTGGATAACTTGATGCATAATTAGCTGGTCAATGGGTCAGATGTTGTGAAACTTGTAGTTATTCCGTGGATGTCCTTGTGTCATTCTTCTTTCTGGGCTCCTGGAGTCTTTAACAAACAAAATTATATTCTTAGATTTTTTTTATTTCCAGAAAGTGTCTACTTGAGTACAGTTTTTTGTTGCCGCTATTAGAGGGTATCATGCCATCAGATATTTTTTCTTCTGTACCATGATGCATTTTATGTGTCTTCTGTCTTCAGGGAGATACTGCAGTTCTAGAGAAGTACTGTAGCCCTAATGTAATTGAGCGATGTAAAGCAGAGCGCAAAGCTTATGAAACCCAAGGGATCTTCTTTGATAACAAGGTAAGTTTTCATAATTATATTGCTTTCTTTATGTGTGCAGGCACTGTAATCTTCTTTCACATTTTGTTGACTTCCGGTAGCTCAAAAACTGTGCATTTATCACTTTTTACTTGCACGGTCCTTGTTTGAAGAAATATAAGCCATAATGTTTTAAGGTCGAGGGAAACCATAATTCAAAATATGCATTTATTCGTTCAATTCAAGTAAGTGATTAGACTGCTTGGATTCTATTTAGCTCACAAGCTTAGACAGCCTTTATTATGTGCGGTCCTTTTTGCTTTTCCACATTTATATGTTTTTGGTTGTTTTGTGTATCGCACACTCTCCTTCTGGGCTGGTGTTTTCAGTTCTTAGATTATTTTGGGTTACAAAGAGTAGATAACATTTTCAAATGGTTGTACGTGAGTTGTTCTGTAAGTAACTGTGAGGAAGGTTTATGTAATTTATTCAGTATATGACTTGTTCGCTCCCCTAGTGAGTAGCTAAGCGCTTTTCCTACTACAAAATCATTAAGATGGCTTGAATTGATTGGAATTACTTAAGATCCATAAGGTTTCTATTCAGTTGTGTAACTGATTTATTTCGGTGGCGGCTTTCACAAAGTTTGTTCTTTAAACTAGCAGTCTGTTTCATTTGAGGTAGTGCTTGTTTGGTGTATACTCGCTACTAAATTTACTCGACTGGAGTGAAATATTTTTTTTTGTCCTTGGTGCAGATTTTACATATATCAGAAGCCGAAGTCAAAGAGACCAAAATGATGGGAGAAACTCCCATAATCATTGTTAATGTAAGGACTCGCCTTTTTGCTATCTTTATATTCCCTTTCCCCTATCAAATAAAGTAAAAAGTAAAACATGGATATTTTTTATTTAATCCTCGAATTTGTTTTAGTATTTATATCTTTAAACCCTTCTAAAAATCAATTTGCGCCTCTTCCCTATCAAGTATTCTACGTTTGTATAAATAATTATAGAAACAACAAAACCTCATGCACAAACAAGCTCTCACACAACAATGTCATTAATTGACACCATCTTCCTTGAAATTTATCACAGTTCCAGACACAGCAAATATACTGCATACGCGATAAACTGGGCTCAATAACAGAAGGTGGCCAGGTAAGCAACCACTGCTTTTCCACACTGTTGAGACTTATGTTTAAAAAAAGAAGACATATTCTGAATTGTTCATCTCGTATTACGTTTGCAATCTTCTGTTACGTTGGTCTAATTAAAAACTTGTGGGTGAGCAGGATACTATCCATACAGTGTATTATGCATGGGCAATGCAACAGTTAGATCCAGAAGAACTCGGAGAGGGTGCGCCTACTCACTCTATATGGAAGCTTAGAGAAATGCAGCAACTCGGTGTTCGGGCCTTGATTTGATTTTGTTTTTTGTTTTTTTACCCAATATGTTCAATCTATGATAAAATGTTTTACCAGATGAGGATTTTGTTCTGTCTAATATCTGGCAACTGAGGAAATTTCGAGCGCAATTTGTGTCAAACAAATTGGTACAATTTTGCATTGTGGCCTGGAATGCAGGGTAATTAACAATTATTAATAAACATGTATGGATCTCAGAATATCTATTGGAATGATTCCAAGGTAATGTTTCAATGAGATTTCCGTTTTTTTTTTATTTTTTTGAGCAGAAAATAATTTTTATTGAATACTGTAAAAAATATTATTTAATTCAAAATTATGAACGAAACAATGGAAAAAAAAAAATTTCTGATGACATTATTTGATTGTTGTGTTTACTTATTTGATCAAATTTGTATGGAAACTAGGCCGGGCGGAGGTGAAAATTCATGTGCAAAGAAATTGAAGTGATGGAAGGCATGATGATAGGTTAATGAATAAAGAAATTGACGAAATTGTAAATGTTTGTATATAATTAAGATGATAAAGAAGACAAGGACAAATGTTTGTACTGGATCCGCAAATCGGGTTATAAATCTGGATACATGCAGTGGGCGGGCGGGCGGGCCTACCTGAAACGGGCCGTCCATTTTGGATTTGTACCTTTTTACACTCATTGCCTCATCACTCTCCACTTTCATTTCAATTATTACCTTATCACACTCATCTACACCATCCATTGTTTTTTTTAGAGTATGTTATAAAAATGGGCAGTTGAATTTAAGTGATTAATTAACATATTGGGGAAATTATCTAATTATACTATATTTGAAGAGTTATATATAATTTGTCATGAATTTTCTTACAATTTGGAGATTCATTTACCATCGTAGGGTACGTACCCTCAACCAACAACATCATTGTACTGTTATCAATTATGAGAAACAGTACTCAAATAAATAATTAAAGATTAAAAATGATCTATTTTTTTAAAGAAAAAAAGAAAATTGACCAATTAAGAAGTCCCAAATTAAATAATATAATTGGGATCCCCTTTATTTTTGGCAGATATGTAAATTATATGTACTTGTATGTACACAATATTCACATGCATTTTTTAAGTACCATTAATTAGCCAAGTGTGTGTGCTGAATTTGATAATATTTATAAATTTGATATTATTGCGTAAAAAAGGGCAAACCGGGACACACTGCATATATGCATTGTTTTTCTACACCAGGAATATAATATAATATATTATATTGCACACTTGAATAAAGTATAAACTATGAAAATAAAAACTAAAAATTGTGGTGTGTTTGCATGGGAATCAATCAATGACCCTTTGCCCTTTTAATTTGCTACTGAACTTGCATGAAAATATCTCATCATTCTTTATCTAAAGAAAATATAAATAAATAAAAAAAAATGTAATGCTAGCTAGCTACTTTAATTTATTCAACTTTCCCATATTCCTAAATGAACATTATGATTAAAAGTTGTGAGAATTGGATTGACAAGTAAAGCAGAAGATCCCTCCCCTAAAGCTTCACATTATATTACTTTTTTTGGTCTTAAAGTTTGCAAAATTAATTTAAAAAAAAAAAAGAATATTCATTTAAAAATTGGTAAGATATGGATATTCTCATTGATCCTTTAATTTGACTTCAAGTAAACTTTTTGATTACTATATTATATAAT